>JAJFZO010000065.1:2555000-2560000 GCA_021397835.1 Moringa oleifera
CTAAAAAGCTAATCATAGGTTCTTCTCTCCATCGGAACAATAGGGTCGTTATGCTCATTACTAAACTTGTTGAAGAGATGAAATACAACTAAGGGATATCGATCATCAGAAGATGAATTAGGCCACAAATTAGCATACATTCCAAAAAAATAAAACTTCCATCGAAGAGAAGCAAATGAAAGGCTTTCCTAAAAATTCTCGTAGAATCGAGAATGAAATTTTCATTCTGTACATGCTAGATCATGAATTAGTAACTGCATCCAATCTCCAAAAAAATCCCAATTGTTTTGAACTTTTTCTATTTTTGGAATGAAATATTTATAGAATCCCCATGAACAAGATCAAACCTTATTCCATGGTATTTACATGAGCCCGAGAGGGCTTAGTTGATCCGTGATTTATGTTTTGTTTTTTGTTTCCTTTTTATTTGTTTCTAGAAATAGATCGATCAATTCCAATTTTTTCATTTTCTATTGATTCTTTTTCGATCTAGATGTATGGATCCATGGATCTATGTGTCTGTATAGATCCTGTTCATGGATTAACAAAATTGTGTAAAAGCTCTATTTGTCTCTACTATTCTATGAGTCTCTCTTTTTGTGTATGGCATCGCCACTCCTTTTGGCAACATCTATTAATTCAGAACTTAATTTGAAAGCCATATTTTGACTTGGACGTTTTCGAGATGCCCCTAATAACTAACTAATAGCAAGTGCTTTTCCTTGTGTGAATCCTATTTTCAATGGGAAGTTGATGAGTTGATCCACTTACATGTCTTGCTTTTACTGTTATATCAGGAGTTACTCCACGTATTGCTTGATGTAAAATAGATAGTGGATTTGTTTCTGTCTTTTGTTGAATCTTTTTCAAGGCTCAATAGATAATTTGATAAGCTAATGATTTTTTTCCATGTTTTAGAATACGATTAACGAACATGTTAACTAATCAATTACGATAAATTAGATCGAATTTTGCAATTTTGTCTTCTGCAGTACGTCAATGTGACATGAGCGTGAAAGGGGTTCAAGAATCAGTTTTCTTTTTATAAGGGCTAAAATAATTTATTTTGGCTTTTTGACCCTATATTGTCGGGTGGATCTCGAAAGATATGAAAGATCTCCCTCCAAACCGTACATAGGACTTTCATCAAATATGGCTTTCCACAGAATTCTATATGTATCTATGAGATCGAGTATGGAATTCTGTTTAGTCACTTTAAATTGAGTATACGTTTCCCTCCTTTTCCTGCTAAGATTGAAAATCTTGTATTTTACATATCTATACGATTGAGTCCTTGGGTTTCCGAAATAGTGTAAAAAGAAGTGTTTCGAATCATTGCTATTTGACCCGAATCTATTTTAAAAAAGTCAAGGCATTTTGAATTATTTGTTGACACGGACAAAGTCAGAGAAAACCTTTGAAATTATTTCAAAATTGGACCTTGGACATATAATAGTTCCGAAACAAATCTCTTTATAAAGAAGATCTTTTGTCTCATGGTAGCTTGCTCCAGTCCCCTTATGAAACTTTCATTATTGGGTTAGCCATACACTTCACATGTTTTTAGCGATTCACATGGCATCATCAAATGATACAAGTATTGGATAATAATCTACAATGCACTAGAATGCCCTTGTTGATGATCTTTTACTTTAACAACATCTAGGGTTCCTCGAACAATGTGATATCTCACATCGAGTAAATCCTTAAGCCTTCCCCTTCTTACTAAGACTATAGAATGTTCTTGTGAATTATGGCCAATACCAAGTATATAAGCAGTGATTTCAAATCTAGAGATTAATCGTACTCTGGTAACTTTACGTAAGGCAGAGTTTGGTTTTTTAGGGGTGATAATGGAAAAGTTGATAGATAAGTCACCCTTACTACTACTCTACAGAACTGTACATGAGATTTGCACCTCATACAGCTCTCTGTTCAATTCTTTCAAAGTCATTGGGTCCTTTTCCTCATTCAAGAATCTCTTCCCTTCTTCCACTCTGTCCCGAAGAGTAACTAGGACAAACTCAGTCACGTTTTCATGTTCCAATTGAACACTTTCCATTTTTGATTATTCTCAAAGGAGAAGATTCTTCTTTTTACCAAACATCTGCAGATCCAATCACACGATCTTATAATAAGAACAAGAGATCTTTCTCAATCAATCCCTTTACCCCTCATTCTTCGAGAATCAAAAAGATACTTTTTCAAGTTTGAATTTGTTCATTTGGAATCTGGGTTCTTCTACTTCATTTTTATTTACTTATTTATTTATTATTTTTCTCTCTTTTTTCTTTTTTTATTTTATTCCCTTCCATCATTGCTTCCTTAAGTCCCATAGGTTTGATCCTATAGAATCTGACCCATTTTCTCATTGAGCAAAGGGTATGAAATAAATTAAATCAGATTGATTTTTTTTTATCAAAAGCACTATGTGAAATCTTCAGTTTTTTCCTCTTTCTCTATCCCTATCCCATAAGGACAACACTTGAATCAATAGAGAACCTTTTCTTCTATATCTATATGAATCGATTACGAGTCGATATTATTACATTCCAATTCCTTACCGATACCCCTCATTGGATCCCAAATTAACGAGTTAGTGTGAGCTTATCCATGCGGTTATGCACTCTTCGAATAGGAATCCATTTTATTAAAGATCCTAGCTTTCGTACTTTGGTGGCTCTCCGAGATCCTTTCAACGACCTATGTTGTGTTAAAGGGATATCCATATGATCCGATCGATTGTGTAAAGCCCGTAGTAGCAACGAAATCGGGGAAAGTATACAAAGTATATAGAAAAGACAGTTCTTTTGTATTATATAAATATTAGATTAGTATTAGTTAGTGATCTCAGCTCAGTGAGTCCTTTCTTTCATGACTAACTGTTGGCACCAGTCCTACATTTTGTCTCTGTGGACTGAGAAGAAAAGAGGCTCAGTGAGAAGAGAATTGTACCATAGAAGCAAGGAGGTCAACCTCTTTCAAATATACAACCTGGATTCTGGCAATGCAACGTAGTTGGGCTTTCATGTTGATCCGAATGAATCATCTTTTCCACGGAGGTAAATCTTTGCCTGCTAGGCAAAAGGATAGCAAGTTACAAATTCTGTTTCGGTAAGACATGTATTTCTATTATTATGAAATTCATAAATGAACTTGATGGTAGTTAATCATGGGGTTACCATTATCCTATTTGTAGTGACGAATCTTGTATGTGTTCCTAAGAAAAGGAATTTGTTAATTTTTCAAGGTCTTAAAGGGGCGTGGAAACACGTAAGAACTCTTGAATGGAAATGGAAAAGAGATGTAACTCCAGTTCCTTTGAAAATGGAAAAATCTTTGGCATAACCAAAAAGGGTTGATCCGTGTCATCTTGACTTGGTTCTGATTTTTCTATTTTTTTAAGAAAAGAATGCCACTTCTCCTACCCGTAGGGACCAGAAGATGGAAAGGAAGAACGTGAAATTCCTTTTCCTTTTCGCAGGGACCAGAAGATTAGATCTAGCAGTTGGCTGATAAATAACTCACTTCTTGGTCTTCGACCCCTTCAGTCACTATGAATGCCCCCAATCAGTGCAATGGAATGTGTCTATTTATCTATCTCTTGACTCGAAATGGGAGCAGGTTTGAAAAAAGATCTTAGAAAGTCTATGGTTGACCCAAAAGGGTCTCTTAACGCCCTCTTTTTTCTTCTCATCGGAGTTATGTCATAAATGCTTGCCATGATAAGGAAAAAGGGGGAAACAAGCACACATGGAGAGCGCAGTACAACAGAAAGTTGTATGCTGCATTCGGGAAGGATGAATCGCTCTCGAAAAGGAATCTGTTGATTCTCTCCCAATTGGTTGGACAGTAGGTGTGATGATTTACTTCACGGGCTAAGTCTCTGGTTCAAGTCCAAGATGACCCAAGTGTGCCAAGGAAAAGAATAGAAGAAGCATCTGACTCCTTCATGCATGCTCCACTTGGCTCGGGGGGATATAGCTCAGTTGGTAGAGCTTCGCTCTTGCAATTGGGTCATTGTGATTACAGGTGGGTGTCTAATTGTCCAGGCGATAATGATAGTATCTTGTACCTGATCTTCCTCAAGAACTCACATCGACGGGAAGGTTTGGCACCTTGATGTCAGCTCTTTGCCACCTAGGGTTGTAGTACGTTCCAATGGTTAGGCTGTTCGCTCATTAAAGCAGTACGTGAGCTGGGTTCAAAACATCGTGAGACAGTTCGGTCCATATCCAGTGTGGGCATTAAAGCATTGAGAGGAACTTTCCTTAGTACAAGAGGATCGAGAAGGACGCACCTCTGGTGTACCAATTATCGTGCCCATGGTAAACGTCGAGTAGCCAAGTGCGGAGTAGATAATTGCTGAAAGCATCTAATTAGTAAGCCTACCCCAAGATGAGTGCTCTCCTATTTTGACTTCCTTAAAGCCTCCGGTAGCACAACTGAGACAGCAACGGGTTTTCTGCCCTTGTGAGGATGAAGTGACAGAAGTTTTGTGAATTCGAGAGAAGGTCACGCGCGAGACGAGTCGTTTATCATTACGATAGGTGTCAAATGGAAGTGTAGTGATGTATGCAGCTGAGGTATCCTAACAGACTGGTGGACTTGAACCTTGTTCCTACATGACCCGATCAATTCGATCAAGCACTGGCCATCTATTTTCATTCTTCAACTCTTTGACAACATGAAAAAACCATTCTTCAACTCTTTGACAACATGAAAAAACCAAAAGCTCTGCCCTCCCTCTCTATCTATCAGAGGGATGAAAGGGTGGAGGCCTTTAATGTCCCTTCTAATCGAGAATTGGAGCGTCATAATCACTAGCCAATATGCTTTTCTCGCATGCCTTTCTTCATTCAGAGAAACAACACTAATTCATCCCAAACTGGGTGGTTAAAGTCTACTGCGGTGACGATACTGTAGGGGAGGTCTTGCAAAAAAATAGCTTGACGCTAGGATGATAAAAAGCTTAACACTTCTCATTCTTATTACCTTTT
>JAJFZO010000065.1:2562500-2592500 GCA_021397835.1 Moringa oleifera
GATTAGAAGAAATTCAGAAATATAAATTTAAAAATAAAAAGTAGTAAATTAATAAAAAATAAGTAAATAGGACAAATATAATAAGGGATAAGAAGAGATGCGACTCCCGCCCCACATATTTTATGCTTTCTCCTATAAAGAAACTCGTAATACCTATCCCATTCGGAATTCCATCAATTACTCATCTATAAAAAAAAATGAGTTAGTTTCGCTAATCCTCTTATACCATCAGTTAAAGATATTGCATAAACAGTATCTATGTAAGCACGATTATATAACCAATCATATATCTAATTTTTTATTTTGTCCTCCAAAATTCTCTTAGGACCTTTTTTTAAAAATGAATTAAGTAAGTTTAAATTCTGTAAAGATGAATAAAAAGGCTTATATAAAAAACATGCTATAAATATTTCGAAGTAAGCTATACTGACTGAAAAAGTTGCATTTGTCAAAAATTCATACCAATTAATTTTGTTTTTTGAATTTTGATGTAAAAGGTTTATAGACAGAGTTAACAATATTGATAATATATCAAAATCTATTCCTTGTTGAGTAAAAGGAATTCCTATGGCTCCAACAAACAAAGTAAATATAACCAATACAAGCATAGGAAATAGGATAGTATTGTTCGATTCATGGGGATAAGATAAAGTCGTCTTAACGCCAAAATGAGTAATACTAATAAAAGTTCTATTTCTTACATTACTAATAATTTGATATGCCTTTTTCCAACAAAAAGAATCTCTTTCGATATTATTCATTGTTAATAAAGGTACTAAATGAAAATTTTTGTTAATTCTTTCTGGCTTTTTTTTACCCCATAGAGCTATTGAATAGAAAGAGCTACTTTTTTTTCACTGTAATTTTGAAAATGAATGTTTAAATGTCCTTCAAAAGTAAGTAAATATATCCAAAACATATAAAATGCGGTTAGTCCGGCTGTGGAATAAGCTATTACTGCAAAAATCGGTGAATACAACCAACTATCATTAATAATTTTATCTTTGGACCAAAAACAAGCAAAAAGGGAAAACTACAAAGAGAAAGCGCACCTAATAAAAAAGCAATTTTTGTAATTGGCACATGCTTTCTTAAACCACCCATAAGAACTATATTCTAGCTTTTTACTAGAGAATATCCAACCATAGCTTCCTTTGAATGAATAATTGATCTGGATCCGAAAAACAACAATGCTTTTGAATAAGTATGAGTAATCAAACAAAATAAAGTGACTCGATAAGACCCCATACCTAGAGCTAACATTATATAACCCAATTAAGACATTGTAGAATAGGCTAAGCAAGAGCTAAAGTAGCTCCTAACAGTATTGTTATTATACCTATAAGAGAAATTAGATATATTATGTAAGGTATGACTATGAAAAGAGGAAGAAGCTGGGCTACAAGAAAAATTCCCGCCGCTACCATAGTAGCAGCATGTATAAGAGCCAAAATAGGAGTAGGACCTTCCATGGCATCAGGTAACCATACATGAAGGGGGAATTGCGTGAATTTAGCAATTGGGCCTGCAAATAATAGAAAAGCACACAAAGTAAGGAATAAAAAATTAATTTGATTTTTATAAATCAAGTTATTGAATATTTTGAACAAATCCTGAAAGTCGAAACTACCTGATATCCAATAAAGGCCTAAGATTCCCAATAATAAACCAAAATCTCCTACACGATTAGTTAGAAAGGCTTTTTCACAAGTATTCGCTGCAGTAGGTCGTGTGAACCAAAAACCTATTAATAAATAAGAACACATTCCAACTAATTCCCAAAAAATATAAACTTGTATCAAATTAGAACTAGTAAATAATCCTAACATTGAAGTATTGAAAAAACTTATATAAGTAAAAAATATCAAATACCCTTGATCATGAGACATATAATGGTCACTATAAATAAGAACAAAAATTCCACCAGTAGTGATTAATATTGACATAATAGAAGTAAGTGGATCAATAAAGTGGCCGAACTCGAAAGAGAATTCATTATTTATGGACCAAGACCATACATATGGGTAGGTGGAACTTGGAGTTATTTTTTGAATAGCTAGATTGACTAAAAAAATCATAACTATACTTAACAATAAAATACTAAAAAAAGATCACATACGGCGAAGATTCTTTGTTGCTGTCGAAAAAAGTAGAAGTCCAATTCCTAGTAAAGTAGGAACTAGAAGTGGAATGAAAGGTATGATCCATGAATATTGATATGTGTGTTCCATAAAAAAAAACTTTTTTATTTTATTCTTAATTAATTATTCATTATTTCTGACTCACTAGTTCTTATCTCAAAGGGGAAAATAAAAAAATCAAGATATTTCAAACTTAAATGAAAATTTTTTCTATTCAGAATGAGTCTCAATCAAATACTTCAAAATCAAGAAATTAGAAGTGGTTAAATGATATGACTAAGTTACTATTAAAAAAATGAAAAAAGAAAATAATTACTTTTTTATTAAGTTTATGAAGCAAGATCTTTATGAAAATATAGAAAAATTCAATTATTATTACAATCCAATAATTTATATACATATATCAAAAATAGAATAAAGATTTACACTAGAAACAAAAAGGTACTTGATATGAATCATAATTATAGGATGAACCAAAGCTTTATCCAATAAAGAAACTAGTTATTTTAGTTTGTTATCCTTAACTAGTTTATTGTGGAATTAATTGATGGTCTTCCATTATAATAAATGACACTTATACTTGTAAGAAAAATATTCTAAATTTTTTGTTAGATATGAACCTAATTTTTTTTTTTTTTTTACAAAATCGTGTATTGATTAACTAAACTACTGGTCTGATTCGAATTTGAAAATTTAAATTACGTGTACTCTTTCTTCGAGTTTGATCGATTAATAAAAAAAATAAAAGTTTTTTATTAGATAAAACGTAAATGGGGGTTCTTAAATTTTTCGATGTTTTTTTCCTGTATAAATATAAATAGAAATGTAGCACGACAAAAATAGATAGAGATGGATGGAAAGAGAAAAGAAATTTTTTTTTTTATTTTTTCATCAACTTCAACCAATTCGACTTATATTATATGGGATAGGGTATTCTATAGATTCGAATGGGGATATAAAACGTACCAATAAATACAAAATTTTCTTTCTTTCAGCTATTGTAATGGACTAGAAATAAAGAAAATCCTATATCATATTGTTTATTCTGTTTTGTTTTCTTTGTTCCAGTAATGGAATATTTTACGCTATTTTTACACATGTATTTAGAGTTTTTTTGTTTTAAAGATAGTATATATAATTTAAAGAAAAAAAATAAAATAAATATAAATAGATAGATAAGGAATAGGAAAGAACGATTCGTTTTGAACAATAGATGTCTTTCACATCCAACTACAACATTGAATAACCTTTTTCGTTTTTGAATGGCAATTCCAAAAAAAAAAAAAAAATACTTCTATATCAAAAAAGCGTATTCGTAAAAATATTTGGAAAAAGAAGAGATATTGGGCAGCGTTGAAAGCTTTTTCGTTAGCGAAATATCTTTCTACAAGGAATTCAAAAAGTTTATTTGTATGACAAATAAATAAAACTAAATAAAAAAATTAAACTAATCTAACTCGACCTAACTCGAAAAGCTAATTATTTTTAGAATATAGAAGTAATGAGTATAAAAGGAATGATTTATATTCCCTAATGTTTTGAACTCATCGATTTTTTTCTACTAAATTATAAAATAATAAAATGTCATCTTTTTTAGAATAAAATAAAGACAAGATATAAGGTTTTACCTTTTTTATAATATGTTTTTTTTTTTCATTTTTGGGATGGGGATTCTTGTTTTCCCCATCGCACACTTGTTAGAATAATAAATATAAAAAGTTTTTATATTTCTTTTTTTTTTACTATAGAAGAAGAAATAAAGATCTTTAGTCAAAATCAATAGGTTTAGATTGTTGAAATTAATTGATTAAGTTTAAATTTTGTAACTCTTAGAACTTTCTGAATCATTATTTTTCTAAATCATTGTATATTCCTTACTTGAAACCTAATTGATAAAAGCACCTTTTCATATTTAGTGGTGGCTATTATATACGAATAATATATCATTTTTAAGTGATCAGAAAATTCCTATATTTGTATAGGAAGATCAATCAAGATATATATCTTTATAATTATTATTCCAATTTAGATTTAGAAAGCATTTTTTTGGAAGTAGGAATTACAATAGAAATCAAAACTTTATTTTGTATAATATGTCCCCCCCATACCTAATTAATTTGATAAATTCAAACACAAATTAACAACGAAAACCCCTAAGAATTAATACAAAGTTATGCAAATTACATAAACCTCTCTTAATTTAAATTGTTAGATGTTTGCTAAAATTCTGATCCATAAAATTCATATTTTTTTATTTTATTCATTCAATTCGTAAAAAGTAGATTTATAGATTTTTAAAATTATATTAAATAATTAATAAATGAAAATAAAATGATGAAGAACATTTTTTTTAGTTCTATCTTTGGATTGAAGTCACAACTATTTAGTTACAACAGTTCTATTTTAGGAGAAAACATAAACTACAAAAACTTCTCTTATTAAGTTGCAAACTCTTAACTTAAAAAACTTTTAAAAAGAGAGAATTAGATTATTATTATAAAGGTTTAATGTTGGATTCACACTTTCAAATCCTTTTTTAAACGAGTTTTTTTTTTCATCAAATCTTTCTTAAATTCCATTGAATTTGAATCAACTCTTTCAATCTCGACGATTGAATTCAAAAAGGTTATTATGATTTTGAACAAGCTGCTATGGTGAAATTGGCAGACACGCTGCTCTTAGGAAGCAATGCTAGAGCATCTCGGTTCGAGTCAGAGTAGCGGCATAGCATCTTCTAAAAGAGATAGAATAAGTTCTATAATGAATTAAATTCCTGATTTCGATTTGGTATAATCGGAGGACCCCCACTTTTTTTTTTTTTTTTTTTACTTTTATGATTTTTTTCAACCTTAGAGCATATATTAACTCATATATCTTTCTCAATCGTTTCAATTGTAATTACAATTTTTTTTAACCTTATTAGTCGATGAAATGATAGAACTATATGATTCATCAGATAAGGGCATGATAGTTACCTTTTTTTGTATAACAGGATTATTAGCCACTCGTTGAATTTATTCGGGCCATTCCCCATTAAGTAATTTATATGAATCATTAATCTTTCTTTCATTGAGTTTCTCCACTATTCATATGCTTTTCTATTTTAATAAAAAGCATAAAAATCATTTAAACGTAATAACTGCACCAAGTGCTATTTTTATCCAAGGTTTTGCAACTTCGTGTCTTTTAAAGAAAATGCCTCAATCTGTAATATTAGTACATGCTCTCCAATCCCAATGGTTAATGATGCACGTAAGTATGATGGTATTAGGCTATGCCGCTCTCTTATGTGTATCATTATTATCAGTAGCTCTTTTAGTCATTACATTTCGCAAAGTCATAAAATTTTTTGGTAAAAGTAATAATTTCTTAAATAAGTCATTTTCTTTTGGTAAAATTCAATACATGAATGAAAGAGGCAATATTTTACTAAACACTTATTTTCTTTCTTCTCAAAATTGTTACAAGTATCGATTGATTAAACAATTGGATCATTGGAGTTATCGTATTATTAATCTTGGGTTTTTTTTTTTAACCATAGGCATTCTTTTAGGAGCAGTATTGGCTAATGAGGCATGGGGATCATACTGGAATTGGGACCCAAAAGAAACTTGGGCCTTTATTACTTGGACCATATTCACGATTTATTTACATATTCAAAGAAATATCAATTTGGCAAATATAAATTCTGCAATTGTGGCTTCTATGGGCTTTCCTATAATTTAGATATGCTATTTTGGGGTCAATCTATTAGGACTAGGTTTACATAGTTATGGTTCATTTACATTAACATCTAATTGAATTGAAGAAAGAGGCTAACAAATATAAAAGATGGGATAGCGTATATATATATAAGTAAGAAAATTGATTGTAAGATGTTAAGAACCTTTTGAATCACTACACTACTTGATTCAAAAGGTTCTGATAAACGCCAAGCATGTCTAGTTACAATTCAATTTTATTTTTTTTATTCACGAAAACTATCTATAAAAATAATTGATAGAATAACTTCGACCTTGTCACTTAATAGTGAGAGAACAAAATCCGGATAAATACCAATAACTATTACGGGTAGAAGAATAGAGATCGAAACAAATAACTCTCATGGTCCAAAATTAAAAAAATACAAGTTTGGGTCATTAATTAGCTTGTATCTATATAACATTTAGCGTGACTTAGATAATGAATAAATTGGAGTTAATATCATTCCAATTGCCATTACAAAAGTAATTAGTATTTTTGGCATTAAAAAATATTTTTGGCTGGTAATTATTCCAAAAAAATACTATCAATTCTGTAATAAAACCACTCTTGCTCGATAATGCAAGGGAAGCCATTGACAAGATAATGAACATTGTAAATATTTTTGGAATTGAGATAGCCATTCCACCCATTTTGTCAAGATAAACAAGGCGTATTCTATCATAACTCGTTCTTGCCAACAAAAAAAAAATGCAGCACCAATAAATTCATGAGAGACTATTTGTAAAATGGCTCCATTGAGTCTCGGATCAGTTATAGAACCAATTCCTATAATTATGAAACCCATATGAGATACGAAAGAATATACTATTCTTTTTTCTAAATTATGTTGATCAGGAGATGTTGAAGCTGCATAAATTATTTGAATTGTACTTATTACCAACAACCATGGAGAAAATATAAAATGAGCATGGGGTAATAGCTCCATATTGATTCGAACCAACCTATATGCTCCCATTTTTAATAAGATTCTAGTGAGAAGCATACAAGTACTATAATGTGCCTCTCCATGGGTGTTTGATAGCCATGTATGTAAGGGTATAATCGGTGATTTGACGGTAAAAGCAATAAGAAATCCAATATAAAATATTATTTCAAAATTTAATACGATTGATTTGTTAATATTTCAAAATTTAATGTTGGTTCATTGGAACCATATAAACTGATACCCAAAACTCTTATTAATAGAAAAACAGAACTTCCTGCAGTGTACAAAATAAACTTTGTAGCTGAATACAGACGTCTCTTTCCTCCCCACATGGATAGAAGTAGATAAACTAGAATTAATTCTAACTCCCACATGATGAAAAAAGTAAAAGGTCCCGAGAAGAAAATGATCCTATTTGACCGCTGTACATTGCTAACATTAAAAAATGGAATAATCAGGAATCTTGAGTAATTGGCCGAGCCGCTAAGGTAGCTAAGGTAGTGATAAATCCTGTCAGTAAAATAAGACCTATAGAAAGTTCATCTATTCCCAATCTCCAGTAAAAATCAAAAAAATTGATCCATTTATAATCTTCCATTAACTAAATCAATGAATCGTCCAATTGGAAATGATAACAAAATGCATAGGTTGTTAGAAGGAGTTCTAAGACACATATAGATATTATATACCACCTAATTACCTTATTTCCTCTATGAGGGAGAAAAAAAGTTAAAAAACCTGCAGATATGGGCAAAACTACAATTATTGTTAACCAAGGAAAATAATTCGTGTTAAAGGCAAGATACACTTGGAACAAAAATCTATACTAAAAAAAAAATAGAATATTTTTTTCGAGTACGGGTTTTTATTAGTAAAAGAAATTAAATGTATTCAAAATGTATTCAAATGAGGTTTTCTGGAATGTATCAATGAGCTAGACCCATGCTTTGAGTTGTTTCAAGCCGTAAATAAACTCGAACGCTCAAAAAATCTGTTGGACAAGCGGATTCACATCTCTTAAAACCAACACAGTCCTCTATTCTTGGAGCAAAAGCTACTTGCTTAGCTTTACATCCGCCCTAAGGTATCATTTCTAATATATCTGTGGGGCAGGCTCGAACCATTGAGTACATCCTACACATGTATCATAAATTTTTATTGAATGTGACATAGGATCTACAAATTTTTAAATATCATAAATTTTCAATCGAGTAAACTTGTAAATGAATCATATATTTAAAGACTAGATAAATCAATAATTTACTTTACTAGTAATTTTTCTAATCAACTTATTTCTGGATCAACTCATAAGAGAGAGCCAAGATACTTTGATTTCTGACGTTTTCACAAATATGATCTATTAAACGAATTATACATGTTAATTCAAATTGATGAATATTGTCTTAATGTTACTTATTCAACAAAGTTGATTGGTTAATACGAGTGGATTTTATGTTACGATAAATTGATAAAATAATAGCTAATCCAATAGCTGCTTCGGTGGCTGTAATTTCTATAACAAAAATTGAGAAAATATCTCCTTTTAATTGGCGATTATCAAAAAAATCAGAAAATGTTATGAAATTCATATTAACTGCATTCAAGATAAGTTCAAGACACATAAGAGCCCTAACTATATTTTGACTCGTAATCAATCCATAAATACCATAGAAAATAAATAGGCACTCAAAACAAGTACATGTTCGAGCATCATTGACCAACTCCTTATAAATGTTATAAATTTCTATTTAGTTCAATATGATCAATACAATAATTCAACGGATTCGATTGACTAGAATGTAACAAGTACATATCAAAAGAATATATTGGTAATAGATCAAATAAAATAATTAATATCTATTTTCAACATAAATAGTATTCAAATAGAATTGAAGGGAAATGGGTGTGATAACACAAAAAAAAAAAAGTTTTGTTTGGATTGCTCTTTCTAATTAGAAAGATTTATTACTAACAAGCCATGGCAATTGCACCTATCAAAGCAACTAAAAGAATTATCAAAATGAGTTCAAATGGAAGAAAAAAATCTGTTGATAAATGAATTCCAATTTGTTGACTACTCCTTATCAAATCTTGCTATAGAATCTGGTTTAATCTTGTAATCTAAATAACCCCATACCATAACGTATCCAAAATAATAGTAATTAACAAAAGAAAAATACTTGTACAAACTAACAAAGTAATCCCATCCCCAACCGTCCACAGATTAAAATCTATGTAATATTCTGAACCATTCATGAACATCACAGCAAATATGATTAAAACATTTATGGCCCCCACGTAAATAAGGAGCTGTGCAGTAGCTACAAAATGAGAATTTGATAGAATATAGAATAAGGATATACAAACAAGAACAAATCTTAATGAAAAGGTAGAAAAAATTAGGTTGGTAAGTAATACCACTCCCAGACCTCCTAATATAAGACTTGATCCTATAAAAACTAAAACCAAATCATGTATTGGTCTAGGCAAATCCATTAGATGTAAAAAAAAGAGATAAATAAATCAAAGGGTAAAAATGAAGCGCCTTTCTGTCGATAAGAAAGGTGTGTTTCGAGGTGTGAAGTGGGAAAGAAAGGATTTCATAATTGGGGTTTTGGTTTTGAATAAGACGACCTTTGCATTTTTCATTTTTTTTTTCTTTTTCATGTTGAAAAAGTAATAAGAATGAGAGGTGTTAAGCTTTTTATCATCCTAGCATCGAGCTATTTTTCCACAAGACCTCCCTTACAGTGTTGTCACCGCACTAGAGTTTAACCTCCAAGTTCGGGATGGATTGATGTTGTTCCTCTATGCTTAGGACACCAGAATATCAAACCATGAACGAAGAAAGGCATGCGAGAAAAGCATATTGGCTAGTGATTGTGAGGCTTTAATTCTTGATTGGTGGGGACACCAAAGGTCTCCGCCCTTCCATGCCTTGGATAGATAGAGGAGGAGGGCAAAGCTTTTGGTTTTTCATGTTGTCAAAGAGTTGAACAATGGTTTTTTTCGTGTTATCAAAGCGTTGATCAATGAAAATAGATGGTGAGTGCCTGATCGAATTAATCGGGTCATGTAGGAACAAGGTTTAAGTCTATCGGTTTGTTAGGATGCCTTAGCTGCATACATCACTACACTTCCACTTGATACCTATCATAATGATAAACGGCTCATCTCGCCATGACCTTCTCTTGAATTCTCAAAACTTCTATCACTCCATCCACACAGGAGCAAAGAACCCGTTACTATCTCGGCTATGCTACCGGAGGCTCTAGGGAAGTCAAAATAGAAGAGCGCTCATCTTGGGGTAGGCTTACTACTTATTTGCTTTCAACAGTTATCTGCTCAGCACTTGGCTACCTAGTGTTTATTGTGGGCACGATAACTGGTACACCAGAGGTGCGTCCTTTTCGATCCTTTCATACTAGGGAAAGGTCCTCTCAATGCTCTAACACCCACACCGAAAATGGACCGAACTGTCTCATGATGTTCTAAACCTAGCTCACGTACCTCTTTAATGGGATAACAGCCCAACCTTTGGAGCATACTATAGCCTTAGGGGGCAAAAAGTTGACATCGAGGTGCCAAACCTTCCCGTCGATGTGACCTCTTAGGGAAGATTAGCCTGTTATCCCTAGAGTAATTTTTATTCGTTGAGTAATGGCCCTTCCACTCGACACCGTCGGATCACTAAGGTTGACTTTCATCCCTACTCGATAGGTGGGTCTTGTAGTCAAGCTCCCTTCTACCTTTGCACTCGAGGGCCAATCTCCGTCCAGCCAGAGGAAACCTTTGCATGCCTCAGTTACCTTTTCAGAGGCCTACGCCCCATAGAAACTATCAACCTGAGACTGTCCCTTGGCCCGTAGGTCCTAACACAAGGTTAGAATTCTAACTATTCCAGAGTGGTCTCTCACTAATGGCTAGGGCCCCCTCGGAAGGAGGCCTTCTTCGCCTTCCACCTAAGCTATGCAAGAAAAGCCCAAAGCCAATCCCAGGGAACAGTGAAGCTTCATAGGGTCTTTCTGTCCAGGTGCGGGTAGTTTGCATCTTCATAGACATGTCTATTTTACCAAGCCTCTCTTTAAGACAGTGCTCAGATCATTACACCTTTCATGCAGGTCAGAACTTACCCGATAAGAAATTTCACTACCTTAAGACCATTATAGTTATGGTTGCCATTCACCGAGGCTTCGATCGTTGGCTCCCCTATCATCAGGTCACCAACTTCCGTGACCTTCCAGCACTTAGTAGGCATCAGCCCCTATACATGGTCTTATGACTTTGTGGAGACCCATATTTTTAGTAAACAGTTACCCGAACCTGGTCACTGTGACTTTTTTATGAGGAGGCACCCCTTCTCCCAAAGTTACGAGGCTATTTTGTTGAGTTCCTTAGAGAGAGTTGTCTCACGCCCTTGGGTATTCTCTACCTACCTACTTGTGTCGGTTTCGGGTACAGGTACCTTTTTGTTGAAGGTCGTTTGAGCTTTTCTTGGGAGTATAGCATGGCTTACTTCAGCACCATAGTGCCTAGTACTCGAACATTGGCTCAAGGCATTTTCTCTACCCCTTCTTACCCTGAAAAAGTAGGGGCACCTTGCGTCCTTAAACCGATAACCATCTTTCAGCTAAACTAGTTTCCTCCGTCCCTCGAGACCAATAAGGGGTAATACAAGAATATTCACCTGTTGTCCATCGACTACGCCTTTCGGCTTGATCTTAGGCCCTGACTCACCCTTCATGGACAAACCTTGCGGAGGAACCTTTAGGTTTTTGGGGCATTGGATTCTCACCAATGTTTGCGTTACTCAAGCCAATATTCTCACTTCTGCTTCATCCACCCCTGCTTGCGCGGGTGCTTCCCTTTAAGGTGGAACGCTCCCCTACCGATGCATTTTTACATCCCACAGCTACAGCAGATTGCTTAACCCCATTCATCTTTGGTGCAAGAGCCCTCGATCAGTGAGCCATTATGCACTCCTTCAAGGGTGGCTACTTCTAGGAAAACCTCTTGGCTGTCTTTGAACCTCTACCTTCTTTATCATTGAGCGATCATTTAGGGGCCTTAGCTGGTGATCCAGGATATTTCCCTCTCAATGATGAAACTTATCCCCCATCATCTCACTGGCTGACCTTGACCCCTATTATTTTGAGTTCATATCTAGTATTTAGAGTTTGCCTCGATTTGGTACTACTCTTGTGGCCTGCACCAAAAAAATGCTTTACCCTTAGATGTCCAGTTAACTACTGTGCCTCAATGCATTTCAGGGAGAACCAGCTAGCTCTGGGTTCGAGTGGCATTTCATCCCTAACCACAACTCAGCCCCTGATTCTTCAACATCAGTCAGTTTGGACCTCTACTTAGTTTCACCAAAGCTTCATCATGGTCATGGATAGATTACCCAGGTTTGAGTCCATAAGCAGTGACAATTGCCCTATGAAGACTTACTTTCGCTACTACTCCGGTAGGTTCCATTAACCAAGCCACTGCCTATGAGTCGCTAGCTCATTCTTCAACACACACGCTGCCAGAGCCCTAGGCTCCTCCCACTGCTTGGGAACTTATGGTTTCATGTTCTATTTCACTCCCCTATGAGGTTCTTTTCACCTTTCCCTCACGGTACTACTTCGCTATTGATCACCCAAGAGTATTTAGCCTTACAAGGTGGTCCTTACTAATTCACATGGGATTTCACGTGCCCCATGCTACTCAGGTTAGAGCTTAAGCTAATGATGCTTTCGGCTACTGGACTCTCGCCATCTAGGGTGCAGTACTCCACCATTTCGCCTAGCAGCACGACACTTTTATTACTCTCCCACAACTCCGTTTTCACAGTTTAGGCTGCTCCCATTTCACTCGTCGCTACCATAGGAATCATTTTTGCTTTCTTTTCCTCTGTCTACTAAGATGTTTCAGTTTGCCAGGTTGTCTCTTGCTTGCCCATGGATTCAGCAACAGTTCAAAAGGTTGACTTATTCAGGAATCTTCGGATCTACACTTATTTTTAACTCCCTAAAGCATTTCGTCACTTACTACGCCCTTCCTTGTCTTTGGGTGCCTAGGTATCCATCGTAAGTCTTTCCTCGTTTAAAGGATCTTATCTTATCAACATCCATGAATGAGCAATCATAGATCGAACTGTTGAATCAAAAAAATTGGGTGCTATCATATAGCTTTGTAGCAGCTAAGTTCACAAGTTGGAGATAAGCGGACTCGAACCGCTGACATCTACCACAGGGTAAACCACCGCCTATCAAGCCCCAGACTGATTCTATCATAGAGGCCAACGATAAACAATAACTCCCCCCGAACATAGCTTACAACTTTCATCGTACTGTGCTCTCTAAAGAGCAACTCTTCTCAAAATCTCAAAATGTGCCGAGTTGGAATCCCATTCTAACTAAGGATTCTTGTGGTTTCGGAGGATCTAGCTATAGGAGAACAAGGAACGAAGAGCTTTCCCCCCTTTTTCACCCTGACTCTTTCGAATGCTGGTTTTAAGAATGAGTGATTGCCCTTTTTCGACCCTTACTGCCCAACCTGAAAGTGGATAGCTAATGCATTCCACTTATTGAATAGGGTTCTATGGTCGATCCGTGACCCTTGGATATCGAAGGCGTCCTTGGGGTGATCTCCTAGTTTCTATGGGGTGGAGACGATGGGGTGGATCCATGGATTTTCCTTCCTTTTGCTGCATTTCGCTCAAAGGGTTGAAGGGAGATAGTGCATGAAGCTGTTCACACGGGCTAACTTGATCTTTTTCCCTATCGATGAGGGAACCCTAGTAGAGCCGCTGACTCCAACTACTATCCATGTACGATCCATACTATTCTGACCAACTGACCATTCTACCTCCTTTATGTTCTTGATAGCCTATATTTGTCTCATTAGAGTCTTTCAGTGGCATGTTTCAGTCCTCTTCCCCATTAGTAGAAAAAGTGAGCTACCGATTCAAGTACAAGATACTATCATTACTGCCTGGACAATTAGACACCCAACCTGTAATCACAACGATCTAATTGCAAGAGCGGAGCTCTACCAGCTGAGCTATATCCCCCCTGCCCCCAAGCTAAGTGGAGCATGCATGAAGGAGTCAAATGCTTCTTCTATTCTTTTCCTTGGTACGGTTGAGCCATCTTGGACTTGAACCAGAGACCTCACCCGTGAAGTAAATTATTGCACCACGATCTAACCAATTGGGAGAGAATCAATAGATTCCTTTTAGGGAGTGATTCATCCTTCCTGAATGCAGCATACAACTCTCCGTTGTACTATGCTCTCAAAGTGTGCTTGTTCCCCCCCTCTTCCTTACTGTGGCAAGTATTTATGAAATAACTCCAATGAGAAGAAAAGAGAAGGCATTAAGAGACCCTCCTGGGTCAACCCTAGACATTCTAAGATTCTTTTTCAAACTTACTCCCATTTTAAGTCAAGAGATAGATAAATAGACACGTCCTATTGCACTAATTGGCGGTATTCGTAGTGACTGAGGGGGTCGAAGACCAAGAAGTGAGTTATTTATCAGCCAAGTGTTTTTCTTATGGCTAGATCCAATCTCTTGGTCCCTACGAAAAGGAGAAAGAATTTCACGTTCTTTCTTTTGGGAATGAAGGGAGTGTAACAACCTATTGATTGCAGTTTTCTCCAGATCTCTGGGAAAAGCATGAAAAAAAAAAGGCTCGAATGGTACGATCCCTCCATCACCCTAGAATGAAAGAAGTGATCTTGTAGTTCTTGGTTTGTGAAGATACGTTGTTAGGTGCTCCATTTTATTTTCCAATTTTCACATTTAAATTATGTATTAGATGTACTAATACCTTACCCCATCCATCTGGAAATCTTGGTTTAACCCCTTCGTTACTGGATAAAAGATGCCTATTCTTTACATTTATTACGATTCTGTCTCTACAAGTATTGTAATCGGAAGAGTCTTATTACTCTAAAGAAATATTTTTTTAATCTAAGGTTTTTCTTGTTCTTATATAATTCTCATGTATGTGAATACGAATTCATCTAACCAATCTTCTCATTTACGATCAACATCTTCTGGAGTCCTTCTTGAGCGCATTTTTTTTTAATGGAAAAATAGAACATCTTATAAAAACACATCTTATAAAAACCTTTGTTAATGGTTTTCAGGACATCTTATGCTTGTTCAAGGATCCTTTCATGCATTATGTTAGATATTAAGGAAAATCCATTTTGGCTTCAAAAGATACGCCTCTTCTGATGATAAATGGAAATATTACTTTATCAATTTATGGCAACGTAATTTTTACATGTGGTCTCAATCATGAAGGGTCTGTATAAACCAATTATCCAAAGATTATCTAGACTTTCTAGGCTATTTTTCAAGTTTGCAATTTAATCAGTTAGTGGTACGAAACCAAATGCTAGAAAACTCATTTATAATAGATAATGCTATAAAGAAGTTCGATACAAAAATTTCAATTATTCCTGTGATTGGATCATTGGCTAAAGCAAGATTTTGTAATACATTAGGGCATCCTATTAGTAAGCCGACCTGGGCCGATTCATTAGATTCTGATATTATCGACCGATTTGTGCGTATTTGCAAAAATCTTTCTCATTGTCACAGTGGATCCTCCAAAAAAAAAAAATAATTTGTATCAAATAAAATATATACTTTGACTTTCTTGTGTTAAAACTTTGGCTCGTAAACATAAAAGCACTGTACGCGCTTTTTTGAAAAGGTTAGGTTCGGACTTTTTGAAACAATTCTTTACGGAGGAAGACCAAGTTCTTTCTTTTATCTTCCCAAGAGCTTATTCTGCTTCGCGAAAGTTATATGGAGGTCGTATTTGGTATTTGGATATTATTTGTATCAATGATTTGGTCAATCATGAATGATTTGGTTATTGGACCATGTAGTGTAAATGGAAATTTTTCATAAATGATAAAGAGATAACAAAAAAATGTATTCATTTCTGTTACTATTATTAAATGTTCATACAGTAAGAATAAGAAAAGAAGAATAAGGTTGATTAACTAAGTATTCAATTTGAATTCCATTTAGGGAAGAAACTAAGTTTTCTATGTATACATAGAGAAAGCTGTGTGCAATGAAAAATGCAAGCACAGTTTGGGGAGGGATTTTGTTACCTTTACCTATACCTATTTTGTTTCATTTTAAAAAATAAATTATCTACTCCATCCGACTAGTTCCGAGTTCGAATCCCGGGTAACCCATTACATTATTACTATCTTATCGAAATGATATTCATATAAACAATGTATGGATATAAATCTGCATTCCACTTTTGTTTTGTAACTCACTTCATTCATTCAAAATAGATAAGATCATAGATATATATTTGACATTGGTTGACATGGGTATATAAGTCATGTTATGCTGTTGAATAACAAGCTCTCATATTTCTATTTCTAGAGAATTTGTGTGCTTGGGAGTCCTTAATGATTTAATAAACCAAGATTTTACCATTACTGCAATTTTAGAGAGACACGAAAGAGAAAGCCTATGGGTTCGCTTCTGTAACTGGATAACTAGCACTGGAAACTGTCTTTACATTGGATGGTTTGGTGTTTTGATGATCCCTACCTTATTGATCGCAACTTCAATATTTATTATCGCATTCATTGCAGCTCCTCCTATAGATATTGATGGTATTCGCAAACCTGTTTCTGGATCTCTACTTTATGGAAACAATATTATTTCTGTTGCCATTATTCCTATTTTTGCAGCTATAGGTTGCACTTTTAGCTGATTTGGGAAGCTATATCTGTTGATGAATTATATAACGGCGATCCTTATGAGCTAATTGTTCTACAGTTCTTACTTGGTGTAGCTTGTTACATGGGTTGTGAGTGGGAACTTAGTTTCCGTCTGGGTTTGCGTCCTTGGATTGCTGTTGCATATTCAGCTCCTATTGCAACTACTACCGCTGTTTTCTTGATCTATCCAATTGGTCAAGGACGCTTTTCTAATGGTATGCCTCTAGGAATCTCTCGTACTTCCAATTTTATGATTGTATTCCAGGTTGAGCATAACATTCTTATGCACCCATTTCACATGTTAGGCGTAACTGGTGTATTCGACGGCTCCCTATTCAGTGTTATGCATGGTTCCTTGGTAACTTCTAGTTTGATCAGGGAAACCATAGAAAATGAATCTGTTAATGAAGGTTACAGATTCGGTCTAGGGGAAGAAACTTATAATATCGTAGCTGCTCATGGTTATTTTGGTCAATTGATCTTCCAATATGCTAGTTTCAACAACTCTCGTTCTTTACATTTCTTTTTAGTGGCTTGGCCTGTAGTAGGTATCTGGTTCACTATTATAGGTATTAGCACTATGGCTTTCAACCTAAATGGTTTCAATTTCAACCAATCTATAGTTGATAGTCAAGGTCGTGTAATTAATACTTGGGCTGATATTATCAACCGTGCTAACCTTGGTATGAAAGTTATGCATGAACGTAATGCTCATAACTTCCCTCTAGACCAAGCTGCTATTAAAGCTCTATCTATAAATGGATAAGACTTTGGTTTGGTCTTAATATAGACCCGTTTTTTGAAAATAAATGAGCAATAATCAACTTCTTCTTTTATCAAGAAGATTGGTATTACTCCTTTATTTAGTTATTTAGTAGTTTTTTTTATATAATATAAAGTTTTTCTGACTTCAACATTAAACATTAATAAGAAAAAATAAAATAAGAAAAAAATTTATGAGTTTTTTTCAGTATTATACTTTCGTTATCTACTTTTTTTTTAGAAAAAAGTTTTTACTAATCTTTTATGAAGTTATTATTTAACATACATTAAAAAAAGTTGGAATTGTCTGCTTGTTCTTATATAGAAATTGTAGTTTTTTTTTTCATTTTTCATTTCATTTGTTTCGTAAAGTAATTTTCTAAATAAAAAAAGAGTAGTGGTAAAGTAGTAGGGGCGGATGTAGCTAAGTGGATCAAGGCAGTGGATTGTGAATCCACCATGCACGGGTTCAATTCCCATTGTTTGCCCATAATAACCGTTAATTAATTATAATAACTAATATTTTCGCTTTTGTATTAAGCTTATCAATTTTTCTTAATAAATGATTTGCTACAAAAGGATTTTTTTTTTTTAGTGAACGTGTCACAATTAATAAACTCTTTTGTTTTTTTAAGACGAAGAAAGAAATTCTATTTTCTCTCATATTTACTACGACAACGAAGAATCAAATTATCACTATATTTATTCCTTTTTCTCCTTCTTTTTCCAAGTGCAGGATAACCCCAAAGGGTTGAGGGTTTTTTTCTACCAATTGGAGCCTTCCCTTCACCACCTCCATGGGGATGGTTTATAGGGTTCATAACTACTCCTCTTACTACAGGATGCTTACCTAGCCAACATTTAGATCTGGCTCTACCCAAACTTCTCTAGTTCATCCCAACATTCCGCACTTGTCCAACTGTTGCTGATCAGTTTTTCAATATCAAACGGACCTCTCCAGAAGGTAATTTTAATATGGTCGATTTCCCCTCTTTTGCAATTAGTTTCGCTACAGCACCCGCTGTTCTAGCTAATTGTCTGCCCTTTCCAAGTGTGATTTCTATGTTATGTATAGTAGTGCCTAAGGGCATATCGGTTGAAGTAGATTCTTCTTTTTGATCAATCAAACCCCTTCCCAAACTATACAAGCTTCTTTCAAAGCAAACAGCTTTCTGGATGTAAATGATTATATCTATATAGATGGATCTTATATATATCATACAATGAAGTACCACATAAGTGGATATATAGGAATCCAAATCTGCCGAATAACTCATGTTATGATCTTCTACATCTTAGGTCTTCCCATTTCGTCATTTGGCTTATGTTCTTCATGTAGCATTCAGACCGAATGACTCTATGAAATTACATCGATACTTCCACATATTATGGGTAACGTAGGAGACATCTCTATTTTTCCCCTAAGGAATCTTTAAAATTACCACTGCTTAGCTTTCAATTCGCCTCTGACCATCAAATGAAATGTGAATAACCTGTCCTCCTCTCTTTGAAACAAGAAGCGCTTCTAGTTCTGTCGGTGCTTGAAACAATTTTGTTTTCTCCATATTACTATATCTTTAGAGTCAATAATTTTGTATGAGGAACTACTGAACTCAATCACTTGCTGTCATTACTCTTTAGTTTTCTGTTGAGGTCTATCCTATAGAGGTGCTCAAATTGGATCAGTGATCGATTTTTAGGTTTTATTGTAAACCTAATTGGTTACTTCCAATTACGTAAATCAATAGTTCAAACCGCACTTAAAGGTAGGGCATTTCCCATTTTTATAGGAACTTCTGTACCAGAAACAATGGGATCTCCAATTATAGCCCTTCTAGGATGTAAAATATATCTCTGCTCACCATCCCCATAGTGTATGAGACAAATGTATGCATTTCGATTAGGGTCATATTCTATGGTTACGATTTTACCATATATGTCTTTTTTATTTCTTCAAAAATTGATTTTACGGTATAGATGCTTATGACCTCCCTCTCTATGCCTTGCGGTAATGATTCCTCTGGCATTACAACCTTTACCATAACGATGCTGTCCATAGATCAAATTAGTTCATGGATTGGATTTCACTTGACTGTCTACAGCTCTATTGCGTGTGCTCGGGGTAGAAATTTTGAATAAATGTATCGCCATGCTATTAAATATTTTGATTTAAGTTTTTTTCTTTCTAAGAGGTGGAATAGAATAACCCTGTTGAAGTGTAATGATCATACGTCTGTAATGCATTGTATGTCCCATAATAGGTCCTATTCTTCTACCCTTTCTAGGGAGTCGATGACTATTCATAGCTATTACCTTGACACCAAAGAAGAGTTCGACCCAATGCTTTATTTTTGTCCTAGTTAATCCCGATTCGACATTAGAAGTATATTGATTTTTCCCCAATAACCGAATACTTTTGTCTGTAAATACTGCATATTTGATTCCATCAATAAATCTATTTTCTTCCTTATGAGTTCTATTCTTAATAAGAATGCTAGTTTTTACTATTCATATGTTATGATATAAATATACAACACCAATTCGTTATGTATAGATGATGAGATTCCATTGATACAAAGCTAATTCCAATAGACTTATTGGAGGGTCCCATTGGCATGCATCTAGTAGGAATTGAACCTATGAATTCCTTAGCAAGGATCCTCGTACATGGTGAATAACCAAATTCTAATTGAAATGAAATCTTTAGGATAAATCAATGCAATTTAAGAGGAATCAATGAAAGGACATCAATTCAAATCCTGGATTTTCGAATTGAGAGAAATATTGAGAAAGATCAAGAATTCTCACTATTTCTTAGATTCAGGGACCCAATTCAATTCAGTGGGATCTTTCATTGATTTTTTTTTTTCCACCAAGAATGTTTTATAAAACTTTTGGACCCTCAAATTTGGAGTATCCTACTTTCACGTAATTCACAGGGTTCAACAAGCAATCGATATTTCACGATCAAGGGTGTAGTACTATTTGTAGTAGTGGTCCTTATATATCGTATTAACAATCGAAATATGCTCCAAAGAAAAAATCTACATTTGACAGGGCTTCTTCCTATACCTATGAATTCCATTGGACCCAAAAATGACACATTGGAAGAATCTTTTGGGTCTTCCAATATTAATAGGTTGATTGTTTCGCTCTTATATCTTCCAAAAGGGAAAAAGATCTCTGAGAGTTATTTCCTGGATCTGAAAGAGAGTACTTGGGTTCTTCCAATAACTAAAAAGTATATCATGCCTGAATCTAACTGGAGTTCGCGGTGGTGGAAGAACTGGATCGGAAAAAAGAAGAATTCTAGTTGTAAGATATCTAATGAAACCGTTGCTAGAATTGATATCTCATTCAAAGAGAAAGATATCAAATATTTGGAGTTTCATTTGTATATTATATGGATGATCCGATCCGCAAGGGCCATGATTGGAATTATTTGATCTTCTTTCTTCGAGTAAGAGGCGAAACATAATCAACTTGAATTCGGGACAGCTATTTGAAATTTTAGTGAAAGACGAAATTTGTTATCTCATGTTTGCTTTTCGTGAAAAAATACCAATTGAAGTGGAGGGTTTCTTCAAATAACAAGAAGTTGGGTCAACTATTCAATCAAATGATATTGAGCATGTTTCCCATCTCTTCTCGAGAAACAAGTGGGTTATTTCTTTGCAAAATTGTGCTTAATTTCGTATGTTGCAATTCCGTCGAGATCTCTTCATTAGTTGGGGGAAGAATCCACACGAATCATATTTTTTTTTAGGAACATATCGAGAGAGAATTGGATTTGGTTAGACAATGTGTGGCTGGTAAACAAGGATAATTTTTTTAGCAAGGTACGAAATGTATCGTCAAATATTCAGTATGATTCCACAAGATCTAGCTTCATTTAAGTAACAAATTCTAGCCAATTGAAAAGATCTTCTGATCAATTCAGAGATCATTTTGATTCCATTAGTCATGAGGATTCGGAATATCACACATTAATCAATCAAAGAGAGATTCAATAACTGAAAGAAAGATCGATTCTTTGGGATCCTTCCTTTCTTCAAATGGAACGAATAGAGATAGAATCAGACCAATTCCCTAAATGCATTTCTGGATATTCCTTAATGCCCTAGCTATTCATGGAACATGAGAAGTGGATGAATAATCATCTGCATTCGGAAGAAATCGAAGAATTTATTGGGAATCCTATAAGACCCATTCGTTCTTTTTTCTCTAACAGATAGAACTTCATCTGGGTTTGAATCCTACTGAGAGGTCCAGTAGGGATCAAAAATTTTTGAAGAAAGAACAAGATGTTTCTTTTGTCCCTTCCAGGTGATTGAAAAAAAAGAAATAGTTAATATATTCAAGATAATTACGTATTTACAAAATAACGTCTCAATTCATTCTATTTCATCAGATCTGGGATATGATATGATTCCAAAGGATAAACTGGATATGGACAGTTCCAACAAGATTTCATTCTTGAACAAAAATCCATTTTTTAATTTATTTCATCTATTCCATGACCGAAACAAGGGGGATACATGTTACACCATGATTTTGAATCAGAAGAGAGATTTCAAGAAATGGCAGATCTATTCACTTTATCAATAACCGAGCTGAATCTGGTGTATCATAAGAGATTTGCCTTTCTATTGATTCCTATGGATTGGATCAAAAAAAATTCCTAAAAGAGGTATTTAACTCCAAGAATGAATCAAAAAAGCAATCTTTATTGGTTCTACCTCTTATTTTTTATAAAGAAAATGAATCTTTTTATCGAATGATCAGAAAAAAAATGGGTTCGGATCTCTTGCGGGAATGATTTGGAAGATCTAAAACTAAAAATAATGGTATTTGCTAGCAACAACATAATGGAGGTAGTCAATCAATATAGATTGATCCGAAATCTGACTCAAATCTAATATAGCACCCATGGAAGAAATGTATTGAATCGATTCTTTTTAATGAATAGATCCGATTGTAACTTCAAATATGGAATTCAAAGGGATCAAATGGGAAATAATACTTCGAATCATAGAAACTATAATGAAATATATGATCAACCAACATTTATCGAATTTGAAAAAGAGTCAGAAGAAATGGTTTGATCCTCTTATTTTTCTTTCTCGAACTGAGAGATCCATAAATCAGGATCCTAATGCATATATATACAAATGGTCCAATGGGAGCAAGAATTTTTAGGAGCACTTTGAACATTTCGTTTCTGTGCAGAAGAGCTGTTTTCAAGTAGTGTTCGATCGATTATGTATTAATCAATATTCGATTGATTGGTCTGAGGTTATTGACAAAAAAGATATGTTTAAGTCACTTCGTTTCTTTTTGTCCAAGTTACTTCTTTTTTTGTCCAAGTTACTTCTCTTTTTGTCTAACTCACTTCTTTTTTTCTTTGTGAGTTTCGAGAATATCCCCCATTCATAGGTCTGAGATCCACATCTATGAATTTAAAGGTCTAAATGATTAACTCTGCAATCAATTGTTAGAATAAATAAGTCTTCAAATCGTTCATTTGAAAAAATTGAAACCTTTCTTATTGGATGATCATAATACTTCTCAAAATTCGAAATTCTTGATCAATAAGAGGAACAATATCACCATTTTTGTTCAATAAGATATGAAAGTGGATGATTGACTCATTCTATACTAGAAAGAATCGCAGAAAATCTTTTGATAACACGGATTCCTATTTCTCAATAATATCTCATGATCAAGACAATTGGCCGAATCCCATGAAACCATTTCATAAAAGTTCATTGGTATCTTCCTTTCATAAAGCAAATTGACTTCGATTCTTGAATAATCTACATCACTTCTACTTCCATTATAACAAAAGATTTCTTTTTTTATGTGGAAAAGGCTTGTATCAACAATTATGATTTTATGTATGGACAATTCCTCAATATCGTGTTCATTCGCAACAAAATATATTCTTTGTGCAATGGTGAAAAAAAAAACATGCTTTTTTGGAGAAAGATGCTATTTCACCTTCTCCAATCGAGTCACAGGTATCTAACATATTCATATCTAAGGATTTTCCACAAAGTGGTGACAAAAGGTATAACTTGGACAAATCTTTCCATTTTGAAATTCGATCCGATCCATTAGTTTGTAGAGCTATTTACTCAATTGCACACATTTCTAGAACACCTCTAACAGAGGGACAAATAGTCAATTTTGAAAGAACTTATTGTCAACCTCTTTTAGATATGTATCTATCTGAATTAAAAGAGAAGAACTTGCATCAGTATCTCATTTCACTTCAAACATGGGTTTGATTCACACTTCATGTTCTGAGAAATATTTACCATCTGAAAATAGGAAAAAACGGAGTCTTTGTCTAAAGAAATGCGTTGAGAAAAGGCAGATGGATAGAACCTTTCAATGAGATAGTGCTTTTTTAACTCTCTCAAAATGGAATCTATTCTAAACATATATGCCATGGTTCCTTACTTCGACAGGGTACAAATATCTAAATTTAATATTTTTAGATATTTTTTCAAACCTATTACCGATACTAAGTAGCAGTCAAAAATTTGTATCCATTTTTCATGATATTATGCATTGATCAGATATATCATGGTGAATTCTTTAGAAAAAATTGTGTCTTCCATAATGGAATCTGATAAGTGAGATTTTGAGTAAGTGTTTACATAATCTTCTTCTGTCCGAAGAAATGATTCATTGAAATAATGAGTTGCCATTGATATCGACACATCTGAAATCGCCAAATGTTCGAGAGTTCTTCTATTCAATCTTTTTTCTTCTTCTCGTTGCTGGATATCTTGTTCGTAGACATCTTCTCTTTGTTTTCCGAGCCTATAGTGAGTTACAGACAGAGTTCAAAAGGGCCAAATCTTTGATGATTCCATCATACATGATTGAGTTACGAAAACTTTTGGATAGGTGTCCTACATCTGAACTAAATTCTTTATGGTTAAAGAATCTCTTTCTAGTTACTCTGGATCAATTAGAAGATTCTCTAGAAGAAATACGGGGTTCTAGCGGCAACATACTATGGGGTGGTGATCCCGCTTATGGGGTCAAATCAATACGTTCTAAGAAGAAACATTTGAATATGAATTTCATCAATATCATCGATCTCATAACTATCATACCGAATCCCATCAATCGAATCACTTTTTTGAGAAATACGAGACATCTAAGTCATACAAGTAAAGAGATCTATTCATTGATAAGAAAAAACGTGAGCGGTGATTGGATTGATGATAAAATAGAATCTTAGGTCGCGAATAATGATTCAATTGATGATAAAGAAAGAGAATTCTTGGTTCAGTTCTCCACCTTAACGGCAGAAAAAAAGATTAATCAAATTCTATTGAGTCTGACTCATAGTAATTATTTATCAAAGAATGACTCTGGTTATCAAATGATTGAACAACCAGGATTAATTTACTTACGATACTTAGTTGACATTCATAAAAGGTATTTAATGAATTATGAGTTTACTATATCCTGTTTAGTAGAAAGACCAATATTCCTTGCTCATTATCAGACAATCACTTATTCAAAAACTTCATGTGGGGCTAATAGTTTTCATTTTTTCATCTCATAGAAAACCATTTTTGCTCTGCTTAGCCCTATTCCCCTCTAGGGGTATTTTAGTGATAGGTTCTATAGGAACCGGATGATCCTATTTGGTCAAATACCTAGCGACAAACTCCTATGTTCCTTTCATTATAGTATTTCTGAACAAGTTCCTAGACAACAAGCCTAAAGGTTTTTCTATTGATGATATCAATATTAATGAAAGTGACGATATTGACGCTAGTGACGATATTGATGCTAGTAACGATATTGATGATAGGGACGATATCAATTGTGAACTTGATACAAAACTGGAGCTTCTAATTATGATGAATGCACTAACTATGGATATGATGTCGAAAATAGACCGATTTTATATCACCCTTCAATTCGAATTAGCAAAAGCAATGTCTCCTTGCATAATATGGATTCCAAACATTCATGATCTGGATGTGAATGAATCGAATTACTTATCCCTCGGTCTATTAGTGAACTTTCTTTCCATGGATTGTTAAAGATGTTTCATTAGAAATATTCTTATTATTGCTTCGACTCATATTCCTAAAGAAGTGGATCCCGCTTTAATAGCCCTAAGTAAATTAAATACATGCATTAAGATACGAAGGCTTCTTATTCCACAATAACAAAAGCACTTTTTCACTCTTTCATATACTAGAGGATTTCATTTAGAAAAGAAAATGTTTCATACTAATGGATTCGAGTCCATAACCATGGGTTCCAATGCACGAGATCTTGTAGCACTTACCAGTGAGGACCTATCGATTAGTATTACACAGAAGAAATCAATTATAGGCACTAATAAAATAAGATTTGCTCTTCATAGACAAACTTGGGATTTGTGATCCCAGGTAAGATCGGTTCAGGATCATGGAATCCTTTTTTATCAGATAGGAAGGGCTGTTGCACAAAATGTACTTCTAAGTAATTGCCCTATAGATCTTATATCTATCTATATGAAAAAGAAATCACGTAACGAAGGGGATTCTTATTTGTACAAATGGTATTTCAAAATTAGAACGAGCATGAAGAAATTAACGATACTTTTTTATCTTTTGAGTTGTTCTGTCGGATCGGTCGCTCAAGACCTTTGGTCTCTACTCGGACCCGATGAAAGAAATGGGATCACTTTTTATGGATTCATTGAGAATGATTCTAATCTAGTTCATGGCCTATTAGAAGTAGAAGGCGCTCTGGTGGGATCCTCACGGACAGAAAAAGATTGTAGTCAGATTGATAATGATCAAGTGACATTGTTTCTTCGGTCCGAACTAAGGAATCCCTTTTATATGATGCAAAATGGATCTTGTTGTATCGTTGTTCAGAGATTTCTCTATGAAAAATACAAATTGGAGTTTAAAAACGGAGAAGGAGAAGGAGTCCTCGACTTACAACAGATAAAGGAGAATTTATTCAATCACATAATTTGGGCTCCTAAAATATGGCACCCTTGGGGCTTTCTATTTGATTGTATCGAAAGGCCCAATGAATTGGGATTTTCTTATTGGGTCAGGTCATTTTGGGGCAAGCAGATCATTTATGATGAAAAGGATGAGCTTCAAGCGAATGATTTGGAGATTTTGTAGAGTGGAACCATGCAGTACCAGACACGAGATAGATCTTCCAAAGATCGGGGCTTTTTTCGAATAAGCCAATTCATTTGGGACCCTGGGATCCACTCTTTTTCCTATTTAAAGATAAGCCCTTTCTCTCTGTGTTTTCACATCGAGAATTCTTTGCAGATGAAGAGATATCAAAGGGGCTTCTTGCTTCCCAAACAAATCCTCCTGCATCTATATATAAATGCTGGTTTATTAAGAATACACAAGAAAAACACTTCGAATTGTTGATTCATCGCCAGAGATGGCTTAGAACCAATAGTTCATTATCTAATAGATTTTTCAGTTCTAATACTCCATCCAAGAGTTATCAGCATTTATCAAATCTGTTCCTATCTAACAGAACGCTATTGGATCAAATGACAAAGACATTGTTGAGAAAAAGATGGCTTTTCTCGGATGAAATAAAAATTGGATTCATGTAACAGGAGAAAGGTTTCCCATTACTTAGCCAGAAAGATATGTGGCCATGAAATAGGGATTAAGTGGAACGAAATTGACTGGGTGGTAGAGTCATGAAAACACCTGTTTCTTCCATATTTTGGACCTTAGGTCCATGGAATAATATGCTACTACTAAAACATGGAAGAATTGAAATCTTAGATCAAAACACTATGTATGGATGGTATGAACTGCCTAAACAAGAATTCTTCAACAGTGAACAACCAGTACTCACTACATCAAAAAATTTTCATTAATGAAAGACGTAAATCCATTGAAAAATAAAAAAAATAAGCATGTAAGATGAAATGGTTGTTGCTATCTGCTCCAATAACGAATCATTGATTTAATTGAATAACTAAATAAAATAGATAGACCTTTCTCTTCATCTCAGGTCGATGGATCTTCTCAATTAGAAGATCTCCTATATGGATAGTACGCATTCTAACTGACCTTCTAATTGTTTTGTTCCGAAGCAAAGATATCCACGGGGCAATTTGCCCTATTCAGATATTCACGACCAAGAAGTATTGAATTCTCTTTCGAATAAGTCCTGAAAGGAGAATGAAGGCTGAAATGCCACCAGGCGTCTATTATTGAATTCACCCAACCCGATAGTCTTTTATTTTGGGAACATCCAATGCCAAATTCACTGAATGGGTAAGTTGCCAATCCCTAAAATGGACTATGTAATGCACTTTATTTGCTGGGTTATAGGGGGCATTTTACCAAAGGTTTATATTATGTCAATCTACCCTGATGTGATTCCTATTGAAGCATGTACTGGGGGGGCACAGGGTGAACGATTTCAAAGCAGACTCCCTATTCATTAGATAGAGAAAGAGAAGATTGCCAAGATTTTATGATCCGCTATCGAACTTATTCCAATTCAATGAGCATTTCAATATTATGCCTTGAAGAGGACTCGAACCTCCACGCTCTTTAGCACGAGATTTTGAGTCTCGCGTGTCTACCATTTAACCACCAAGGCATCTTAAAATTGAATCATATTCCATGAATATGATATCTATCTAGTGTGATATATGGAATATATGACAAAAGTGGAGTGTTTGAGTATTTCTATTGATCGGTCATGTCATATAAGCCTGAATCGGACATCCAATTGCTTTAACTTGAATTATTCGAAGGATGTCTTATATATAATATATTAATTATCAAAAAGATGGACAATCAAACCTATTTCTCAATTCAATAGAAGCCTAAAGAGGTGAATAGGGTCCCAAATAACGAGAGATATGTAAAACGTAGGTCCGATTACGCCTATTCCTAATCCTAAATAGATTGTAATGACATAAGGATTCATATGTAAACATAGCATCTATTTAGATATGCTCGAATGACCCTTTCTCATAATGAGAATGTATATAATCTTATTCCTATCTGGTCCGATATGGAATGAACTTATAAGCATGGAATTGACTCGATCATCAAATTATAGATTATAAGTTCATAACCTTAGCCCATTCCCATTTTGGGTGGAATCGATCTACTAATTCTCTGATTTCAGTTAGTATTAGTAAGAGAGACCTTGAACTAAGAAATAGATTCTAGAAGCTAACAAGAAGCTAAAAATAGGTATCCTAAGCAATCACAATAATCGGGTTCATTGATATTCCTGGTATAGTAGATGCTATCACACATACAATCTTACTCAATTCAATGGAATTGTTTGATTTTAAAAGGGATCTTCTATAATTTCACACGTGAGGGGTTATTTCTTGGTTTCATCCAGTCATTAATAACTTGATTATTTTTAGATAATAGCAGATAGAAAGAACGCTCGTAAGGAGTCCTATTGAAACCAAGAAATATAGGTCTGCCTGCCATCCACACCAGAATAAATGAAGTTTTCTGAAAAAACCTGCTGGTGGAGAAAAACCTCATAAGGATAAGAGACATAGAGCTAAAAAGAGAGCCAAAAAAAGATCTTTATGTATAATCTTGCATAATCTTGAATGTTATCAGTTCCGATATGTTGACCAAATGATATAATGCAAGTAAAAGTTCCTAGATTCATGGAGATATAGAACAGCATATAAGTTATCATGCTCGCATATCCACCATTTGAGTTTCCAATAATTATTCCAATAATTACATATCCGGTTTGACCTATAAATGATTATGCAAGCATACATTTCTTGCTTTTTTAAGTAATAGCAATGAGATTCCTTAATATCATGCTAAGAATAGTTAGGATTTCCAGAAGAAGATGCCATTCCTTTGATGAGAAATAAAAAAGAATATCAAAAATTTGAGTGGCTAAAGTTGAAGCAGCTACTTTTAAAGTAACAAAAAGAAAAGCAACAGCTGGAGTGGGAGAGTCAAAGTCGAAAAGAGGATTCCTCACTTCTTTCTCTCATTCAAAACCGTGCATGAGACTTTCATCTCGCATGGCTGCTAAGTGATAAAAGTAAAGAAGAACTCATCTTTTTTCTTTTTTGATCACCTTCCTCGCGTATGTATAAGATGGAATCCATTCGATTTCTAAAATGGATTACTAATCCTTAACTTTTCGAGGAATCATTCATCAGTGGTTGTGAACGACTGATTTTTCTCAATCTTTTCGACCTTGGTTTCGTAGGAGAAAGTCAGAAAGATTGAGAAATAGAACCATCTGATTTGATTCGTTCTCAATAGCCATGAGATGATCATCTTAAGGTGATCCTTTTGTTGACGGATGCTCCTATTACACTCGTAGTCTCTAAAGGATGAGAACTAACTGTGTAGCATCTACATTGAGAATTCAAGTATTGTATACATCATCAGTTCGATCCTTTGTAGGAACTACCCATAATAATGAACTTGCAAAATGGATCTGTTTATCATAAAAAGATTCGTTGTTCTGGACCTTGCTTCACCTTAATTGTTACTTGAACAAGTCAAAGTTATGTCTTGGTCTGAGTGGGGATAGCATTTCTCTTCTGCATGTCCATGGAGTTTGAAAAATCCAAACATCTCAGAGATAGATAATAGATAGAGAGGTAGGAATTTA
>JAJFZO010000065.1:2595000-2717500 GCA_021397835.1 Moringa oleifera
ACGACTCCTTGTTCATTTCTTTCGAAGTCATTGGGTCCTTTTCCTCGTTCGAGAATCTCCTCCTTTCTTCCACTCTGTCCTGAAGAGTAATTAGGACAAACTCAGTCATGTTTTTATGTTCCAATTGAACACTTCATATTTTTGATTATTCTCAAAGGAGAAGATTCTTATTTTTACCAAACATCTACGGATCCAATCACACAATCTTATAATAAGAACAAGAGATCTTTCTTGATCGAATCCCTTTGCCCCTCATTTTTCGAGAATAAAAAACATACTTTTTCAAGTTTGAATTTCTTCATTTGAAATCTAGGTTCTTCTACTTCATTTTTATTTACTTATTTATTTATTATTTTTTACTCTCTTTTCTTTTTTATTTCTTTTTCTATTTTATTCCCTTCCATCATTCCTTCCTTAAGTCCGATAGGTTTGATCCTATAGAATCTGACCCATTTTCTCATTGAGCGAATTGTATGAAATAAATTAAATCAGATTGATTTTTTGATCAAAAGCACTATGTGAAATCTTCGATTTTTTTCTCTTTCTTTATCCCTATCCCATAGGGACAACACTTGAATCAATAGAGAACCTTTTCTTCTGTATCTATATGAATCGATTATGAATTGATATTATTACATTCCAATTCCTTACCGATACCCCTCAAGGAAAATCCTGAAGTGGATCCCAAATTGACGGGTTAGTGTGAGCTTACCCATGCAGTTATGCACTCTTTGAATAGGAATCTATTTTATGAAAGATACTGGTTTTCATACTTTGATGGGTCTTCGAGATCCTTTCGACGACCTATGTTATGTTGAAGGGATATCTATATGATCCTTTTGGCTCAGTGAGTCCTTTCTTCCATAATTAACTGTTGGCACCAATCCTACATTTTGTCTCTATGGACCGAGAAGAAAATAGGCTCAACGGGAAGAGAATTGTACCATAAAAGAAAAGAGGTCAACCACTTTCAAATATACAACATGGATTTTGGCAATGCAATGTAATTGGGCTTTGATATAAATGAATCATCTTTTTCGCGAAGGTAAATCTTTGCCTGCTAGTAAGAGGATAGCAATTACAAATTTTATTTCGATAGCACATGTATTTCTATTACTATGAAATTCATAAATGAACTTAATGGTAGTTAATTGTGAGATTACCATTATCCTTTTTGTAGTGATGAATCTTGTAAGTGTTCCTAAGAAAAGAAACTTATCAATCTTTTGGGGTCTTAAAGGGGCGTGGAAACACATAAGAACTCTTGAATGGAAATGGAAAAGAGATGTGACTCTAGTTCCTTCGAAAATGGAAGATCTTCGGCACAATAAGGGGTTGATCCGTATCATCTTGACTTGGTTCTAATTTTTCTGTTTTGTTAAGAAAACAATACCACTTCTGCTACCCGTATCAAATAAAACATGCTGAGTTAAATCTTCTTCATGTAAAACTAGCTTGATTTAGATCGGGAGAACCGTATGATTTTATGTTATGAAATCATGTACTATGGCTCGAATCCGTAGTTAATCCTATTTTCGCTAGGAGTAGTTGACAATTGAATCCAACTTTTTCCATTATTTTCATTTCATATTCATAATAGTGCGAAAGGAAAGCCTAGCTCGAAGTTGTCCAAGAATAGTGGCACTGAGTTTCTCGACCCTTGGCCTTAGGATTAGTTAGTTCTATTTCTTAATGGGGGTAGGGATATAACTCAGCGATAGAGTGTCACCTTGACGTGGTGGAAGTCATCAGTTCGAGCCTAATTATCCTTAAGCCCTTTGACTTGCTCCCCCACCATGATCAAATAAGAATGGATAAGAGGCTCGTGGGATTGATGTGAGGGGGTAGGGATGGCTATATTTCTGGGAGCAAACTCCAAGTGAATATGAAGCGCATGGATACAAGTTATGCCTTGGAATGAAAGACAATTCCGAATCAGCTTTGTCTACAAACAAGGAAGATATAAGTAATGCAATTATGAATCTCATGGAAAGTTCGATCCTGGCTGACGATGAACGCTGGCAGGATGCTTAACACATGCAAGTCGGACGGGAAGTAGTGTTTCCAGTGGTGGACGGGTGAGTAACGCGTAAGAACCTGCTTTTGGGAAGGGAACAACAACTAGAAACGATTGATAATACCCCGTACACTGAGGAGCAAATGGAGGAATCCACCCAAGGAGGGGCTCGCGTCTGATTAGCTAGTTGGTGAGGCAGTAGCTTACCAAAGCGATGATCAGTAGCTGGTCCGAGAGGATGATCAGCCACATTGGGACTGAGACCCAGCTTAAACTCCTACAGGAGGCAACAGTGGGGAATTTTTTGCAATGGGCGAAAGCCTGATGGATTAATGCCATGTGGAGGTAGAAGGCCCACGGGTCATGAACTTTTTTTCTCAGAGGAAAAGCAATGACGGTATCTGGGGAATAAGCATCAGCGAACTCCGTGTCAGCACCGCGGTAATACAGAGCATGCAAGCGTTATCCGGAATGATTGGGCTTAAAGTGTCTGTAGGTGGCTTTTTAAGCCCACCGTCAAATCCCAAGGCTTAACCTTAGACAGGCTGTGGAAACTACCAAGCTGGAGTACAGTAAGGGCAAAGGGATTTTTCAGTAGAGCGATGAAATGCGTAGAGATCGAAAAGAACACTAGCAGCCAAAGCACTCTACTGGGCCGACACTAACACTGAGAGATGAAAGTTAGGGGAACGAATGGGATTAGATACCTCAGTAGTCCTAGCCAAAAATGATAGATATTAGGCACTGTGTGTATCGACCCGTGCAGTGCTGTAGCTAATGCGTTTAGAATCCCGCCTGAGGAATATGTTCGCAAGAATGAAACTCAAAGGAATTGACGGGGGCCCGCACAAGCGGTGGAGTATGTGGTTTAATTCGATGCAAAGCAAAGAACCTTATCGGGGCTTGACATGCCGCGAATCCTCTTGAAAGAGAGGGGTGCCTTTGGGAACGCGAACACAGGTAGTGTATGGCTGTCGTCAGCTCGTGCCATAAGGTGTTAGGTTAAGTCCCACAACGAGCGCAACCCTCATGTTTAGTTACCACCGTTGAGTTTGGAACCCTAAGCAGACTACCAGTGATAAGCTGAAGAAAGATGAGGATGACTTTAAGTCATCATGCCCCTTATGCCCTAGGCGACACACGTGCTACAATGGCTGGGACAAAGGGTCGCGATCCCGCAAGGGGGAGCTAACTCCAAAAACCTGCCCTCAGTTTGGATTGCAGGCTGTAACTCACCTGCATGAAGTCAAAATCGCTAGTAATTATCGATCAGTCATACAGCGGTGAATTCATTCCCGAGTCATGTACACACTGCCCGTCACACTATAGGAGTTGGCCATACCCGAAGTTGTTACCTTGATCGCAAAGAGGGGGATGCCGAAGGCAGGGCTAGTGACTGGAGTGAAGTCGTAACAAGGTAGCTGTATTGGAAGGTGCAGCTGGATCACCTCTTTCTCAGGAAGAGCTAATACTTGTTGGATATTTTGGTTTGACACTGCTTCACACCCAAAAAGAAGTGAGCTACATCTGAGTTAAACTTGGAGATGGAAGCCTTTTTTCCTTTCTCGACGATGAAGTAAGATCAAGCCCATAAGCTTATTATTAAGAAAGAGAAGGATGGGGTTTCTCTCACTTTTTGCTTGGCATAGCAGGCCCGCACGACGGGCTATTAGCTCAGTGGTAGAGCATGCCCCTGATAATTACATCGTTTATGCCTGGACTGTGAGGGCTCTCAGCCACATGGTGTTCAATGTGCTCATCAACGCTTGACCCTGAGATGTGGATCATCCAAGGCACATTAGCATGGCGTACTTCTCCTGTTCGAACTGGGGTTTGAAACCCAACTTCTCCTCAAGAGGATAGATGGGGCGATTCAGGTAAGATCCAATGTAGATCTAACTTTCTATTCACTCGTGGGATCCGGGGGGTCCGAAGGGGACCACCACAGCTCTTCTCTTCTTGATAATCCATACATCCCTTATCAGTGTATGGATAGCTATCTTTTGAGCACAGGTTTAGGTTTGGCCTTAATGGGAAAATAAAATGGAGCACCTAACGATGTATCTTCACAGACCAAGAACTACGAGATCACCGTTTTCATTCTGGAGTGACGGAGGGATCGTACAGTTCGAGCCTTTTTTTTTCTCCATGCTTTTCCCGGAGGTTTGGAGAAAGCTGCAATCAATAGGTTGTTACACTTTCTCCTTTCCCGAAAGGAAGAACGTGAAATTCTTTTTCCTTTCCGTAGGGACCAGGAGATTGGATCTAGCCGTAGGAAGAATGCTTGGCTAATGAATTACTAACTTCTTAGTCTTCGATCCCCTCAGTCACCTACGAATGCCCCCGATTAATGTAATGAGACGTGTCTATTTATCTATCTCTTGATACAAAGGATCTTAGAGTGTCTAGGGTTAACCTAGGAGGGTCTCGTAACACCCTCTTTTTTCTTCTCATCGGAGTTACTTCACAAATACTTGCCATGGTGAGGAAGAAGGGGGAACAAGCACACTTGGAAAGCGCAATACCATGGAGAGTTGTATGCTGAGTTCAGGAAGGATGAATCACTCTAGAAAAGGAATCTATTAATTCTCTCTCAATTGGTTAGACCATAGGTGTGATGATTTACTTCACGGGCGAGGTCTCTGGTTCAAGTCCAAGATGGCCCAGCTGCTTCAAGGAAAAGAATAGAAGAAGCATCTGACTCTTTCATGCATGCTCCACTTGGCTCCAGGGAATATAGTTCAGTTGGTAAAGCTTAGCTCTTGCAATTGGGTTGTTGCGATTACGGGTTGGGTGTCTAATTGTCCAAGCGGTAATGATAGTATCTTATACCTGAACCGATGGCTCACTTTTTCTAAGTAATGGGGAGGAGGACCGAAACATGCCACTAAAAGACTCTACTTAGACAAAGATGGGCTGTCAAGAACGTAGAGGAGGTAGGATGTTCAGTTGGTCTAATCTAGTATGGATCGTACATAGATAGTAGTTGGAGGCGATGGTTCTATTAGGGTTCCCTCATCTGGGATCCCTGGGGAAGAGGATCAAGTTGGCCCTTGCGAATAACTTGATGCACTATCTCCCTTCAACCCTTTGAGTGAAATGCAGCAAAAGGAAGGAAAATCCATGGACCGACCCCATCGTTTTCACCTTATAGGAACTACGAGATCACCCTAAGGACGCCTTCGGTATCTAGGGGTCACGGACCGACCATAGAACCCTATTTAACAAGTGGAACGCATTAGCTTTCCGCTCTCAGGTTGGGTAGTAAGGGTTGAAAAAGAGCAATCACTCATTCTTAAAACCAACATTCGAAAGAGTCAGGGCAAAAGAGTGTGGAAAGTTCTCCGTTCTTAGTTCTCCTGTAGCTGGATCTTTTGGAACCACAAGATCCTTAATTAGCATGGGATCCAACTTGGCACCTTTTAACATTTTGAGAAGAGTTGCTCTTTGGAGAGCACCGTACGATGAAAGTTGTAAGCTGTGTTTAGGGGGGAGTTATTGTCCATCGTTGGCCTTTATGGTAGAATTAGTTGGGGGCTTAATAGGCAGTGGTTGACCCCTGTGATGGATGTCAGTGGTTGGGGTCCCTTATCTCCAACTCGTGAACTTAGCTGATATAAAGCTATATGATAGCACCCAATTTTTTCAATTCGGCAGTTTAATCTATGATTTCTCATTCCTAGACGTTGATAAAATAATATCCTTCTATTTAGTAGCACCTTAGGATGGCATAGCCTTAAAGTTAAGGGCAAGGTTCAAACGAGGAAAGGCTTATTGTGGATACCTAGGCACCTAGAGATGAGGAAGGGCATAGTAAGCGCTGAAATGTTTGAGGGAGTTGAAATAAAGCATAGATCTGGAGCTTCCCGAGTAGGTCAACCTTTTGAATTGCTGCTGAATCCATGGGCAGGCAAGAGACAACCTGGTGAACTAAAACATCTTAGTAGCCAAAGAAAAAGAAAGCAAAACCGATTCCCATAGTAATGATGAGCAAAATGGGAGCAGCCTAAACAGTGAAAACGAGGTTGTGGGAGAGCAATAAAAGCATCGTGCTGCTAGGCGAAGCGGTGGAGTGCTGCACCCTAGATGGTGAGAGTCCAGTAGCCGAAAGCATCATTAGCTTATGCTTTGACCCGAGTAGCATAGGGCATGTGGAATCCTGTGTGAACTAGCAAGGACCACCTTGCAATGCTAAATACTCTTGGGTGACCGATAGCGAAGTAGTTCCGTGAGGGAAGGGTGAAAAAAACCTCGATCGGGGAGCGAAATAGAACATGAAACTGTAAGCTCCCAAGCAGTAGGAGGAGCCCAGGGCTCTGACCACGTGCCTGTCGAAGAATGAGCTGACGACTCATAGATAGTGGCTTGGTTAAGGGAACCCACCGGAGCCATAGCGAAAGCGAGTCTTCATAGGGCAATTGTCACTGCTTATGGCCCGAACCTGGGTGATCTATCCATCACCAAGATAAAGCTTGGGTGAAACTAAGTGGAGGTCTGAACTGACAGATGTTGAAAAATCAGCAGATAGTTGTGGTTAGGGGTGAAATGCCACTCGAACCCAGAGTTGCTGGTTCTCTTCGAAATACGTTGAGGCACAGTAGTTGACTGGAGATCTAAGGGTAAAGCACTGTTTTGGTGCAGGCATCGAGAGCGGTACTAAATCGAGGCAAACTCTGAATACTAGATATGACCTTAAAATAACAAGGGTCAAGGTCGACTAGTGAGATGATGGGGGATAAGCTTCATTGTCGAGAGGGAAACAGTCTGGATCACTAGCTAAGGCCTCTAAATGATTCCTCAGTGATAAAGGAGGTAGGGGTGTAGAGACAGCCAGGAGGTTTGCCTAGAAGTAGCTACCCTTGAAAAAGTGCGTAACAGCTCACTGATCGAGTGCTCTTGTGCTGAAGATGAACGGGGCTAAGCGATCTGCCGAAGCTATGGAATGTAAAAATGCATCGGTAAAGGAGCATTTTGCCTTAGAGGGAAGCACCCGCACAAGCAAGGGTGGATGAAGCGAAAGCAAAAATGTCGGCTTAAGTAACACAAAAATTGGTGAGAATCCAATGCCCCAAAAACCCAAGGGTTCCTCCGCAAGATTTATCCATGGAGGGTGAGTCAGAGCTTAAGATTAGGCCGAAAGGCATAGTCGATGGACAACAGATGAATATTCTTGTACTACTTCTTGTTGGTCCCGAGGGACGGAGGAGACTAGGTGACCCGAAAGATGGTTATCGGCTCAAGGACGCAAAGTGCCTTTGCTTTTTCAGGGTAAGAAGGGGTAGAGAAAATGCCCCGAGCCAACAAGTATTGTAATATTATATTAAGAGTAGAGAATTTTTTATACAAAGCTATATATGAGCCATCCACACCCTCTTTTTTGTATTTCAATAATTTAATTTCGTTTGATTAACATTAAGTTTCGTAAAAACCTTTGCCTTCTTTGGAATATCATGAACAGTTCCTATAGGTTGAGCACCTTTTTTAAGGAAATATAAAATAGCAGGAACATTTAAATAAGTTTGATTATTTATCGGATCATAAAAACCCACTTCCTAAAGATCCTTTTCTTCTCTTCGAGATCGAACATCAATTGCAACGATTCCATAAACGACTCATTGGGATAGGTGTAGATGAATACTACCCCTTAGAAATGTATAAGTGGGTTTCTATCTATGTACAAAATTAAAATGTTAAATAGATTCATAAAAGACCAAATCAATTAAGCATTTAAGTCCTAAATCCTTTTTTCTTCTTTTCTCTTTGGAAAAAGAAAAAAAAAAGCATTAATACTCTCATAACTCAAGTTGGATAAGTCTCAAATAGGTCAATCGAAAACCCTTGGGCATTTCATTTATTAAGTAGTCTCTAACCCCCTTTTTGTTTGTCTTCTTTAGAATCGATTTTGATTCTTCATTATGATCTAGTTGTTGAGACAACTGAAAACAAAACAGTATTCCCTTGTTCTAGGATTCTTTATCCTTGCTTTGAATCATTGGGTTTAGACATTACTTCGGTGATTTTTAATCATTTTAAAAATGGCACAACAAGCCTTTTTTTTGTTTATGATTTCTTTCTATCAAAAAATCATATGAACACGTGATTCACGCATCATGCACTTTAGATTGAAAGAGTTTTCATAATTTCAACAAATTTTCCTTGTGGATTTGAAAAATTACTTGAAATGGATCCCTTCAATTTCTAAATTGAAAAAAATATACTTATGAAGTTGTTCCAACTTATTGATTGGCACTAACCCTAGATCCTTACCCTTTGAGAAAGGAATAAATTCTTTCTCCTCGAGCTCCATCGTGTACTAGTTTTTACATTAGAACCCAAGAAAAATCAAGGTTCTAGTAGAAGAGAACAAAGAATGTTGAGCCAAGAGCACCTTTAATCCTGTATAAAGTAAAATGGTGGATGTAAAAATCCACAGCAGATCATGTCCTTCAATTCAAGTCGCACGTTGCTTTCTACCACATCATTTCAAACGAAGTTTTACCATAACATTCCTCTAGTTTGGAATTAGTATGTAATTGATTCAATTATGCAATCATGAATAGTCATTATTTGATTGGTACATAGTAATGTATACTTTTTCCCTCTATTTGTATATGAAATATGAACGAGATGGAGAATTTATGAAGAAAAAGTCTCAATAAGAATTCAAATAAATTCCATATTTTATTATATAAATGCAATGCCTATTTCATTGTATAAATGAAAAATATATATTTATATCAATAAATAGATTTAACTATTTATTTAATGATATATATATATATATATTTGAATTCCAACTCTCGTAACCTATGTTTCCACCTTAACCGGATCATAGGTAGATGTTATTTGAACTCGATTCAAGTGGTGAAAAAGAAATCTTTCTTCCTCCCGAATCTTGAAAAATTAGAAACAAGAATCACATTTTCTCCAATATTTTACTCTTAAACAGAAGGTTATTCAAAAAGAATAATATTTATTCTATGCTCTAGGATTGAAGGACTCGAACCTCTGAATAATGGGACCCAAACCCGTTGCCTTACCACTTGGCTATGCCCCATTTATATTTCTATTCAACACTAATAAAGACTAATATTGTTAGTGATTGTTCGTCAATTCCAGCCCAAATATCTATGAAATAGATTAGATTGGTGTTAGGATTTTAACAAGTGTAGATGTAAAATGAAACCAAATTTATTGATCATTACATATAATTCCATTAAAATATTGTATGAAAGTATAATTTATTCAATTCTCTTATGAGAATGGAAGGATTTTTGATTGGCTGAGTTCAAAGAAGTATTTTTACTCTACCTTACTTTCCTTTCTTTATTTGGACCTTATATCAATAACATATTAATAACTCAATCAAAATCAAATTATCTACAAGAACAAAATATTTGTTATGCTTAATATATTTAAATTAATCTATATTTGTTTTAATTCTGCCCTTTTTTCAGTAGTTTTTTATTCGTCAAATTGCCCGAGGCCTACGGTTTTTTGAATTCAATCTAGATGTTATGCCAATAATACCTATTCTCTTTTTTTTCTTAGCCTTTGTTTGGCAAGCTGCTATAAGTTTTCGATGAGATCCTTAATACTATCCTAGAAAAATTCATGATTTATTCAAAAAAAGAAATTTGTAACAATTGAGAAGATCAAATAAGTCTTATAATATGAACGAACCCGCAATTCAAACATTGAAATTTTTGGGTAGACCTGATAAATCTGGATCAGCTCATTTCCTTATTTTGAACCCTTTTTTTCATTGAAAGAACTTATTAGAGTCCACTACAACACAATACCTAATTGTTGGTATGAAAAGAATTTTGTAATAGAAAAGACTCAACTCTTATCTTCTTACAAATGAATTCTCAAAAAATCAAATCTTTTTTATTTGATTTAATTTATAAAAATTATCTAAATCGCTTCATTTTGTTGGTGTCAAGATAAATAGGATATGTTGTATAAAAATAGAGAATCTATTCTTTTTTTTCCCCAAATAAAGATAAGATCTTGGAGATTGTGTAATACTTACTCTCAAACTCTTTGTTTACACCGTAGTAATATTCTTTGTTTCTCTCTTCATCTTCGGATTCCTATCTAATGATCCAGGATGTAATCCTGGACGTGAAGAATAAAAAAATAAGGGTTTTCTTGCTTGATATTTATAAATATCATAATATTATTAGAATTTTATCTATTCCAATTCCACATCATTAAAAAAAATGGAAAGAGAGGGATTCAAACCCTCGGTACGACCAACTCGTACAACGGATTAGCAATCCAATGCTTTAGTCCACTCAGCAATCTCTCCTAATTGAAAAAGGATAATTACTATCTTACATTACACAAAAAGTAATGCTTAAAAAAAAGCCCTTCTTTACTTTTTTAATACTTTACTTTTTTTTTTGCATAGATTATTAATTATATACAATGCAACTTTTATTCATATATATAACTCTTATCAAAAATTCCATTTAGATAAAAAAAAAAAAAAAAGAAAGGCTCCAAAGAGATATTTCAAATAAAAATATAAAAAAGAAGAATATCTCTTTGATTTTGTCTCGTCCAAAAGGATCTTTTTTTTATTTTCATAGTCTGGCCTGGTCAGTACCTAGTTGGGCCTTTTTTTTTTGTACAACGAATCAAATCATACTACTGAATCATAGCTAAAATGATTCATTTTTTTATTTTAAATAAAAAAATGTGTTTGTGATAAAGAATCAAAGTGTCATTTATTTTTTTTATTTTAATTTTTTATTTGCATTTATTAAAATAAAAGAAAATCTTAATTATAATATATGAATAATATAATATATTTTTATTTTCAAATTTTATATTATGTTATTTATTTTATAATAAATTATTTTATAAGAAATTTTATTATATTTTTTTCTTAAAAATTTATTTAAATATAAAAAAATATCTTTAAATATATTAAAATAAGGGAAATATGGATTCCTGCCAATACATTTTTATGTTATGACCTAAGCTCTTTTGCTGAGCCCTGTCTATCAAAATTCCTCCAAGAAAAGAAAAAAAAAAGACTTTCTTATTTTATTTAGTTATTAAACTAAATAACTCAAATGAGACATCTTTTACTAATTTCATTAGATCTCTTGACAAAACGCGTCAATGCTCTAATTTTCAGGATTTTTATTTTATTTTATTTTATTTTGATTACGTCCAATTACCTTGTTCGACAAAAGATCCTTTTATATACAATAATTGTATTGTAGCGGGTTATAGTTTAGTGGTAAAAGTGTGATTCATTTTATTAACCCCTTTAATAGTTAAGGGGTCTTTTGATTTGGTTCATTTTACGATCAAAAACTTTATTTCTTAAAAGGATTTAATCCTTTACCTTTCAATGAAAAATTCGATTATAAATTGAAAATTAATTGGATTATGAAATTACGAAACATAATTTTTGAATTGGATCGCTATTTTCATTTGAATAAGTATGAGAAAAGGATACATGGATAAAGATAGAAAAATTTATTTCTAATCGTAACTAAATCTTCAATTAAAGTTTTGTTTTGTATAGAAAAAATTTAAGCAAAATAGCTAATAAACGATAACTTTAGTTTACTAGAGACATCGACATATTATTTTAGCTCGGTGGAAACAAAATACTTTTCCTAAGGATTCTATTAAATAGAAATAGAGAACGTAATAACTAGAAAGATTGTTATAATCTCCCTTTTCTAGAGGGATCATCTATAAAGTAAATTGTTCTGAATTGATTGCATTCAAACAGAAAAGCTAACATAGATGTTATGGGTCACATTTTTATTTCGTTCCCGTCTTATTATATCTAGGAATTTATCCATTTTCCATAAAGGAGTCGAATGAAACCAAAGTTTCATGTTCGATCTTGAATTAGAAACGTTAAAAATGATGAATTGATGTCGACTAAAACCCCTAGCCTTCCAAGCTAATGATGTGGGTTTGATTCCCATTACCCACTTTAGAGTCCCCGTTTTATGTTACAGAGATAATATCTATTTAAATATGTATTAATTCACTTCATTGAAGTGAATTAATACATAATTCCTAAAATTGTCTCACATATTCTTTATTTTTTCTAAAAAAAAGATAGAAAAGTAAAAAAATATGCAAAAAAAAAAAAATGAAATGAAAAGCATCCATTGTCTAATCATATTGGACGCAATTTATTTCCATATATATTTCTATGTTAAGAAAGAAATATTGAATGATTTGAATAAGAGATGCTTACTTATGTTATATTTACTTATATATATTATATACTTATTTAATACTTAGAAACTTATATTATTATTAAATGAAAACAAAATTAATTAAATTAAAGAATAAAGATTAAGAATGGTCGATTTCTTTTATTTATTTATAATTGTTCCTGAAGTAGAAAATGTTCTATTTGTTCCTGAATAGCTTCTTTCAAAATGGCTTCTGCTTCGAAAGTGAATGTCTTGGTAGAGGATATGATTTCTTGGAACTGAGGTTTATTCGTTTTTAAGTAGGTACGTAACTCAACGAGAAATTTCCTTACCTATCCAAGTTTTAATGAATCAAGATAACCATTTGTTTCAGTATAAATGGTCATTATCTGTTCTTCTACTGTGATAGGGGCTGATTGGGATTGTTTGAGTAACTCACGTAATCGTTGACCTCTTGCCAATTGATTCTGAGCAGTTTTCTTGAGATTAGAAGCAAATTGCGCAAAGGCTTCTAATTCGGTGAATTGAGCCAATTTCAACTGTAATTTGCCAGCTACTTGTTTCATAGCTTTAATTTGAGCTGCAGATCTGACTCTAGAGACAGAAATACTTACATTAATAGCAGGTCTGATTCCAACATTGAATAGATCGACGGATAAGAATATTTGTCCATCTGTAATGAAAATTAAATTAGTAGAAATATAAGCTGAAACGTCTCCCGATTGGGTCTCAATTATTGGTAAAGCAGTCATACTTCCTTCACCTAACTGAGAGCTTGATTTAACGGCTCTTTTTAAAAGACGTGAAGGTAAATAAAAAACATCTCCTGGATAAGCTTCACGTCTAGGTGGTCTTCGTAATAAAAGAGACATTTGGCAATAAGCCTATGCTTGTTTGGAAGAATCATCATAAATGATTAAAGTGTGTTGTTCACGGTACATAAAATATTCAGCCAAAGCAGCTCCTGTATAAGGCACGCGATATTGTAATGTTGCTGGAGAATCCGCCGTTTCGTCTACCACAATAGTTTATTCCATGGCCTTTTTTTCCTAGAAAGTGGTCGTTACTTGGGCCACAGAAGATGCTTTATGACCAATAGCTACATAAACACATATTACATTTTGCCTTTGTTGATTGAGAATTGTATTTGTGGTTATTACTATTTTACCGGTTTGTTTATCCCTAATAATTAATTCTCGCTACCCACGTCCTATAGGGATCATAGAATCAATAGCAATAAGTCCTATTTGAAGAGGCTCATATACAAAACGTCTCGAAATGATACCTGGAGCGAGAGATTCAATTAATCGAGATTTAGAAGCTGAAATCTCACCTCGACCATCAATAGGTTTAGCCAGGGCATTCATAACACGACCTAAATAAGCCTCACTCATGGGTTTCTGAGCAATATTTCTTGTTGCTTTGACAGAAAATTCCCTCTTGTATCATCAAATCGTTACCCATTAATACAACACCAACATTATTTGATTCTAAATTCAGGGCAATGCCTATCGTACCCTCTTCAAATTATACTAATTCACCTGCCATTACTTCATCAAGACCATAAATACGAGTGATGCCATCGCTTACTTTAAGTATGGTACCGGTATTTACAATCTTTACTTCTCTATTATATTGCTCAATACGTTCACGGATAATATTACTAATTTCATCGGCTCTAATGGTTACCATGAGTATTTACTAATTCTTATTTTGAAGCGAGAAAAATAATGCCTATAATAAAAGTAAATGACTATTTAGTTATTTCTTTCATCACCCCAAACATACTAATATTAGCGTTAATGGTACGTAAATGTAACTCCTTACTCAAACAATTATTCAAAGTTCCTATAGCTCCTTGTAAAGCTTGCTGGAAAACCCGTTTTCGGACTTAATTAATCGCTCTTTGTTGTTAAAAAAAATAGTTTCATTTTTGTAATTTTTTAATTGTTTCAAAGTCTTAGAGTTAAATTAATCAAATTCGATTTTTCTCATTCTATCTCAGAGTATCCATTCACTCGAAACTGATCTGCCTCCATTTCTACTTTACATAAGCGAGCCCGAGCTTTTTCTAACTGTTCAATGCCCCCCCTCTCCCCGCGTAGCTCTTTTGAATTTTGAATAATATTCAAGCTCCTCTATTTTCAATTATCTAATAAATCACTTAATGAAAGTGGATTATCTTTACATTCATTTCAAAAAATTTCATGATCCCTTCTCGAACCAAACATGAATCTTTCGATTCTTAAAAGGTAAGAATTTCTACTAGAATCCCTATCTAAATTCACAACAGTAGGGCAGATTAGATATATCTTTAGTTCATATATAACTAGTCAATATCTAATATCACATATACATATGTTTCTTCCATAGAGTAAACCAACTATTCTTATTTGAATCTTAAATCCAATCGGATTCTAGAATTTTTCTTTGAAACATCCGTAAGAATTGGCTTATAAACATTACATTACATATACCTAATTCTACCCCCTTTAACCAACCCCATTTTATATGAATCTTGCTTTTTTGTGAATTCTTCTCTTCTTTTTATTTATCATTGGATACAATCTAAATGGGCGAATTCATTAGGTTAAATCATTGCATAGAAATAAATATCAGTATTTCATTGAGTTAAATTCATGCAATTTAATTTATTATTTATTAATATTTTATTTTGGTCAATCGATGAATTGAATGAAATCGACTAAAATTAGAATTGGGCATCGTTTTAGAAAAGATCTTTTTTTAATCATTTTTAATCACACGCCATAAATTGATACCATAAGAATTCTTATTCAAATTATTTTCTCCTAATATTTAATTTGATTAAAATTAAATAAACAAAACAATATAAATATGAAGAGAATATTGATTGGAGGTAGACCGAACGGGAATTTTAGGAAAAAGATCTTTTGGATCTCTTTCCTTTTTTTTTTATTAAAATTCCCTAATATCGTAATCTTTTTTGCTATTACTCTAGATCGTATATACCGTATTTGTATATTTATGTTCCCTAAGTAGATTATCCACACAATGGATTAGGAAAAAATACTATTTCAAAAACTAGTCAATGATGACCCTCCATAGATTCGCCTATACAAGCCGCAACTAAAGTTGCAAAAATAAGAGCTTGAATGCTGCTTGTAAATTATCCAAGGAATATCATAGGTATAGGAACCACTAATTCATCGACTAATATATTTTCGAAAAGTCAAAAACTAAGTGATACGAGTTTTGTGAAATCTTCTAAGATGTTAATAGGTAAAAGAATTGGAGTTGGTTGAATGTATTTACTGAAATATCCTAATCCTTTTTTGGTAAGACCCGTATAGAAATATGCTATTGACATGAGTAAAGCTAAAGCAATGGTAGTATTTATATCATTCATAGGTGCGGTTAACTCCCCACGAGGTAACTGTATGATTTTCCAAGGTAAAAGCGCACCTGACTAGTTAAAAACAAAAATAAATAGAAACATAGCTCCAATAAAGGGAACCCATGGACCATATTCTTCTCGAATCTGAGTTTTGCTCACGTCTCAAATGAATTCAATAACATATTTGAAGAAAATTTTGGTCGTTAGTTGGAATGGTTTGTGGATCCCGAATCGCTATAAAGGCGGAACCTAATAAGATAGCAATTACAACAAAAGAAGTAATAAGTACTTGAGCATGGACTTGTAAACCTCCTATTTACCAATAGAAATGTTGATCTACCTCTACACCAGATAGATCGTATAACCCTTTTAGTGTGTTGATGGAACATGATATAACATTTATATTGCCTCCTAAGAGAAATAAGAACTTTAAATTATTTTGATTCAACCATCTCTCTTTTTCGACTTACCTACTTGAATTGTATATTTTGGTTTTGGATACCAACTAAACTAATCACATAATATCCACAGTTATTTTTATCTCTTTTTTTTTTTGTGCAGTTCAAGACTAGTAACCGATTCCATAAATCTAGGAGTCCCCCCCCCCCCAAAATTTATCTTATTATTAATCAAGAATTTTGTATATAGCTAGAACGACCCTCACAAATCGTGAATACTAATTTGTTAAGAATTAATCAAATTGAAGCTATAGCGTCATCATTTACTGAAACAGAAATATTTGTGAAATCAGGATCATAGTTTGTATCGATTAAAGAAATCATTGGAATTCCTAAAGTGATACATTCTTGAAGAGCCATATATTCTTCTTGCTGATCGATGATGATTACAATATCAGGCAAGCTCATCTTGTATTTAATCCTGCCTAGAAATGTTTGTAAGTGAGATAATTGTCTCTTTAACATAGCTGCATCTCTTTTCGAAAGACGGTTGAGCCTCCTTGTCTTTTGTTTCGTTCTCAAGTCTTTAAACTTATGAAGTCTCGTTCCTGCAGTGGACCAATTTGTTAACATACCACTAAGCCATTTTTTATTAACATAATGACACCGAGCCCTTATTGCAGCCCGTGCCACTGAATCAACTGCTTTATTTTAGGTCCCGACAATTAAGAATTGTTTTCCCCTACTTGCTGCATCAAACATTAAATCACAAGCTTTTGATAAAAAACAAGCAGTTCTAGTCAAATTTGTAATATGAATACCCTTACGCTTTACAGAGATATAAGGTGCCATTCTAGGATTCCATTTTCTAGTACCAAGACCAAAATGAACTCCTGCTTCCATCATCTTTTCCAAATTGATGTTCCAATATCTTTTTGTCATTTCTCTTCACACTTCCTCTCTTAAAAAAAAAAAAAAAGAGAAAGGAGGTACCTTGAAATAAATAATTGTTCTGATGGAACCTTCTCTTCTATCAGAGATTGGCCGTTTATACACGATCCAAGCCACCTTTTGGATCTTATTAACAAAAGAGATACGACATTGCACTATAGTTAGCTCAGCACTAATCAAGAATCCCTAAGGAATTCCAAGAATTCATGTTATACGCTTGTTCCAACCCTCAACTCTCTTTTCTAGGTTCATCGATATTGAATCAATTGAAGTACTTCTAACACTTATTCCACTTTTGGAAGACCTTGTGTTATATCACCAGATCTCGATTTTTCATATATAAATGTAACTAACATATCTCCTTCGTAAAAGATTTCTCCATAATGCCCATGAACAGTTGCTCCTAGAGTAGCCAAATAAGGCTTAGCTGATCTTATTACTACATAGTCAATTTAAAGAATTAAAACTTGACCCAATTTTAGGTGCGGTCCATTTTTAGCTATACATACATTTTCACAAATAAATTGCCCAAGACTAATTATTGTGGATGTTTCTTCACAATAATTATGATGATAATTTTGATGGAGAAAATACCAATTCAAATTGAATGGATTCAAAACAATGTTACTCCATTGATGGGGATAATAAATCCTTTCGTTTTCATCCATTAAGTAATATTTAATTACTTAAAAAATATGTTTTAAATTGTCAAGTTGAAAATATTTTTTTACCGAGATCTGATTATGAGTTATTAAATGGTAAAATGAATAGAAATTTGTAATTTGAATGGTTGTTCTTAAAAGGCCCGACGAATTTCTAAATCTAATTAGAGGATTCTTTTTAATTTTAATTGATTCTTTTATCACATTGTGATATTTTACATGATTGAATGGACCCATTCGAAAACAATTAGATGAGGAGAAAATTATCAAAGATTGGCATTCCTTATTTCTATTCAACAACGTACGAATAGTTTCGTGATTTTGGCTAAGTGATTGTTGAATCCTTGCCTTGGAATAAATGGAATAAAATGGATTGATGCGATCTAACCCATTATGAGAGATCAATCCTGAACCTGATGGATTGTTCCTTTTTCTAATATACGAAATATGGAATTTCACTAAGTTGATTCTTAGGAAATCTCGAATCAGACTATTTGTACTTACTTCAACAAAGAAAGTACGGACCTCTTCGATGGAAGAACTTTTGTTGTCTTGGTCCCAATTCAAGACAAAACAAGTTTGAACCAATTGAATACTTGTGTCAGAAATTCCTCGAGCCAGTTTTTCATTTCTATAAAGGATATAATTGACAACTTGAAATTATATATTATCCTTTTCCCGAAATTTATCATGTGGAAAGAGTGTTGCTAAATTTATACCATCTGCTATCTCATATGTGACTACGGGTCGCACCGAAACAAAATACTTTTTCTTGGTAGGTGTGATCCGTTAGATATAGATCCAATTTTTTAATTTTTTTGATTCCTTAGAGTTTGTTTTTCGCCTTCCTGGCGGTGTCAAGATGCCACTGTGTCAGGATATCCTATCTACCTTTCCCGAAAAATGGATGTCTCCATAAAAGATTTTAAGTTCAGTACTTTTTTTTCTCTCTACTTGGACCAGTCTACCTACTTGGCTTTTTGTATTTAAAGTGATTCGTGTATCTACTCCAATGATGTTATTGTTTCGTACCATTATGGAAAGAGATTCGGGTAAAATAGGCACTTCATCGGGAATGAAAAAAAATCGATCTACCTTCATTTGGTATTTTGTCTTAAATCTTTTGACTTCTTGATACTCAATCACATCCTCTTTTTTTGACGATTGAATGCACCCATTTAGTCCCATATTTATGAATTCCTGAACTCTTTCTTCTGTATCAAGGATTGTCGAAAAAAGCAAGAATACTATTTCAACAAAAAAATACCATTTATGGGTATTTCAATCGAGATACCTGCACGTGGCATTAGTTCTTTCTCTTTTTCTTGAATCGATTGGAATGGAATGATAAATCGATTTCTTCGCCTCTTTGCTAATACATTCGAATTCTTGTGAAGAATAGCAAAATTTATGAGATTATAGCGACCAGTACCTATGATTTGATGAAATTCTGAATAATCATGAATCCCACATTTTTTTATCAGAAAAATCCGAACTAAAGAATTTGTGTCTCACTTGATCATTATTCACTGAAAGCCTAGAAATATACCTTCGTTCAATAGAAAGAGAATGAATGTTCTTGATATTGATCCTTATGGAGTGAAAAAGGAACTAGACTGTATCTGCATGAACCTCTTGATAATATTCATTAATGGCTTATTTTTAGTAAAAGATAAACATTACTATATGTAAATTCAAGTGCATGGTACACACAAGTACTCCAATGCATTTCTCCCTTTGAGTCAGAATAAATATGTTTTCGAACCCTCTCTTTAAAATTCAAAGTGTATGTTCCCACATGAATCTCAGCAATTACTTGTTCTGATTCTACATATTGATCATTTTAAACTAAAAGAAAACTTTTTGGTGGAATAGTCACGTTATGTATAATATCTTCACTCTCAATAATTACAGACAAGTTTATATAACATAGAAAAGCAGGATGCTCGCGACATGTACGTGTAGGATGAACCAAATCCTCATTGAATTTTATTTTTCCATTAGAAGGACTAATTGATCCCCAAACCTACTCCTCTTGCTCCATCAAATAATTGTATTCTTGGATCATGCTTGTAATGTAAGATTTAGAAAAATAAAGATTTTTCTGTATTTCTTTAATTTCTATGTGTATTAAATTTCTAGAGTATCAACTATTTTTATTTTATACTTTATTCTTTCATTTTATTTTCTTTATTATTTTCTTGTTATATTTCTTTCAGCTGAATAAAAAACTCCAGAGTATATCTTTTCATTTCATGGGTTGAATCAAGAAATAAACTTAGAATTTTTTTTATCTATTTTTAATTCTTGTTTTAAAAATAGATAATTTTGTATCTAATTGTATAAACCTAGCTACAGATTTATGAATAGGAGATGTTGTGCGAGTATCTACAGCATTAAATTATCAACTGGCTCTCCAAGCATGTTGAAAATTCATCCTAGAGTCACTCAACCGACTGGAACACTTAGAAGAGCTTCTACATCAATCACTTCCATTCCGCGCATTAGACCATTTGTAGCACTCATAACTACAGCTCTAACTCGATTATTTCCTAATAATTATTGTACTTCACAAGTCATATTAATTTGTTGACCGATAGTATCTCGACCCTTATCCACCAAATTGTTGTAAATATTAGGCATCTTGCCTGGGGAAAGGCTACATCTAGTATTGGACCAATGATTTGAGCAATTCAACCTAGGTTTTTTTTTTTTCAAGCGTGGAAACCCCAAGACCAGAAGTAGTAGGATTTATTCTTATAATATAAAAAAATAATAATATGTCAAAATTTGTTACAAAATTTTTTGAATACAAAAAAAAAAATCTTCAAAGCAAGTTGATCGGTTAATTCAATAAGAAATAGGAGTTAGCACTCGATTCCAAGGGTACCATCCAACCGAATGTGCAATTCAATTGTTTACTTATTCAATTTCAATGAAGTAATTTTCATGTTCAACCAACCTATTTTCAAAATATCAAGTGGATGAATAAAAATCTTGAAGAAAGTCTTTCATTTGTTTATCATTATAAACAAGACCAGACCGTCCATATTATCTATGGAATTTGAACTTGAACTCTATTTATGATTCATTATTTCTATCTCATTAGCTTTTATTTCATTTCGTATTTTAACATATCAATTTACGTGCCCAGCCTATCCCTTTATCTTTATATCTATACCCCTTTTTTTTCATTTTCATGGATGAATTGCATATTTTCATATCTAGGATTTACATATACAACATATGTTACTGTCAAGAGTGAATTTTTTATTATTTAGATATTTCGATTCAAAAAAAGTAAAGGATTAGAAACTTGAAAAACAAGTATTGGGTTGCACTATACATATGAAAAAATATACAATAATGATGTATTTAGCGAATCAAATATCATGGTTTAATAAGGAACCGTTCTAATTAGTTGATAATATTAGTTGATAATTTTGTGAAAGATTCCTATGAAAAGGTTTTATTAAATTAATTCCTAATTTATGTCGAGTAGACCTTGTTATTTTGTTGCGAGAATTCTTAATTCATGAGTTTTAGAGAGGGACTTATGTCACCACAAACAGAGACTAAAGCAACTTTTGGATTCAAAGCTGGTGTTAAAGATTATAAATTGACTTATTATACTCCTAATTATGAAACCAAGGATACTGATATCTTGGCAGAATTCCGAGTAACTCCTTAACCTGGATTTCCACCTGAGGAAGCAGGGACCGCGGTAGCTATTGAATCTTCTACTAGTACATGGACAACTATGTGGATCGATGGGCTTATCAGCCTTGATCATTACAAAGGACGATGCTACCATATCGAGCCCATTCCGAGAGAAGAAAATCAATTTATTGCTTATGTAGCTTAGACCTTTTTGAAGAAGGTTCTGTTACTAACATGTTTACTTCTATTGTGGGTAATGTATTTGGGTTCAAAGCCCTGCGCACTTTACGTCTAAAGGATCTGCAAATCCCTCCTGCTTATTCTAAAACTTTCTAGGGACCACCTCATGGTACCCAAGTTGAAAGAGATAAATTGAACAAGTATGGCCGTCCCCTATTAGGATGTACTATTAAACCTAAATTGGGTTTATTCGCTAAGAACTATGGTAGAGCGGTTTATGAATGTCTACGTAGTGGACTTGATTTTACCAAAGATGATGAGAATGTAAACTCCCAACCATTTATGCGTTAGAGAGACCGTTTCTTATTTTGTGCCGAAGCTATTTATAAAGCACAGGCTAAAACAGGTGAAATCAAAGGGCATAATTTGAATGCTACTGCAGGTACATGCGAAGAAATGATCAAAAGAGCTGTATTTGCTAGAGAATTAGGAGTTCTTATCATAATGCATGACTACTTAACAGGGGAATTCACCGCAAATACTAGCTTGGCTCATTATTGCTGATATAATGGTCTACTTCTTCACATCCATCCCGCAATGCATGCAATTATTGATAGACAGAAGAATCATGGTATGCACTTTCATGTACTAGCTAAAGCCTTACGTTTGTCTGGTGGAGATCATATTCACACTGGTACAGTAGTAGGTAAACTTAAAGGAGAAAGAGAAATTACTTTGGGCTTTGTTGATTTACTAAGTGATGATTTTGTTAAAAAAAGATCGAAGCCACGGTAATTTTTTTACTCAAGATTGGATCTCTCTACCCGGTGTTCTGCTTGTGGCTTTTGGGGGTATTCACGTTTCGTATATGCCTGCTTTGACCAAGATCTTTGGAGATGATTCCGTATTACAATTCGATAGAGGAACTTTAGGACACCCTTGGATAAATGCACCGGTTGCCGTAGCTAATCAAGCAGCTCTAGAAGCATGTGTATAAGCTCATAATGAGGGACGTGATCTTGCTCGCAAAGGTAATGAAATTATATGTAACGCTAGCAAATGGAGTCCTGAACTAGCTGCTGCTTGTGAAGTATGGAATGAGATCAAATTTGAATTCCCAGTAGTGGATACTTTGTAATCCAGTAATTACCGTTCGTTTTGGTATTTATTAGTTGAATTTCAATTAAACTCAGCCCAATCTTTTACTAAAAGGATTAAGCCGACCCTACCCTATTGTATATATTTTGGATAGATACATACTTATCTAGATATACAAGATCTTAAATACAAAAATATAAGATTAAACACAACTCAAATTTTATATTGTGATTGTTGTGTTAGGTCCACAATTAATCCTATATATGGATCCTTAGGATTGGTGTATTCTTTTATATCTCGCAGTTTCGGCTCATGGATCGAGCCAAGTATCACAACTTCTTCTACTCATCCTATATGTTGTCCTTTTCATTTCATGTTGGAATAAAAACTTATTACATTTTTTTATATTAGTATACGAGATTTTATGAAAAAAGGGTTCTTCATATCTTCATATTCATAAAGAGAACAAATATCTCTTGTTTCAATGAGAATATTACATAACATGGGGAACCCACTATTTATATATATAATTGCAATTTTTAATTGTAAAAAGGATTCCATCATATTCATATCATCATATTCATATATAGTGAGGTGATATTTCGGGTTCTCACAAAAGAGAATCCTTTCTTTCAATATTCACTGATTATTAGTTAATAATTATTAGTTAATAATCCTAGCAATTGCATCTATATACTTACTCTGATAGGAAATGAAAATGAACTATTCAAATGATTTTTCATTGAATGACTATTCATCTATTGTATTTTCATGTAAATAGAGACCAGAAACTATGGAAAAATCATGGTTCAATTTGATGTTTTCTAAGGGGTAATTAGAATACAGATGTAGGCTAAGTAAATCAATGGATAGTCTAGGTCCTATTGAAAATACTAGTATAAGCGAAGACCCAGTTATGAATGATATGGATAAAAACATTCATGGTTGGGGTGAGAGTTCTAGTTATTACAGTAATGTTGATCATTTAGTTGTCGCCAAGGACGTTCGGAATTTCATCTTAGACGACACCTTTTTTTGTTAAGGATAGTAATAGGAATAGTTATTCTATATATTTTGATATCGAAAATCAAAATTTTGAGATTGACAATGATCATTCTTTTTTGAGTGAACTAGAAAGTTTTTTTATAGTTATCGTAATTATAGTTATATGAGTAATAGATCTAAAAGTGACGATCCCCACTATGATCCTTACATGTACGATACTAAATATAGTTGGAATAATCACATTAACAGTTGCATTGACTCTTATCTTCGTTCCCAAATCTATATTGGTAGTCACATTTTTAGTGGTAGTGACAATTATAATGACAGTTACATTTATAATTACATTTGTGGTGAAAGTGGAAAGAGTAGTGAAAGTCAAAATTCCAATGTAAGAACTAACATGAATGGTAGTGATTTAACTATAAAAGAAAGTTCTAATGATCTCGATATAACTCAAAAATATAGGCATTTGTGGGTTTAATACGAAAATTGTTATGGATTAAATTATAAGAAATTTTTGAAGTCAAAAATGAATATTTGTGAACAATGTGGATATTATTTGAAAATGAGTAGTTCAAATAGAATCGAACTTTTGGTTGATCCAGGTACTTGGGATCTTATGGATGAAGACATGGTCTCTCTAGATCCCATTGAATTTGATTTGAAAAAGGAACCTTATAAAGATCGTATTGATTCTTATCAAAGAAAGACAGGATTAACTGAGGCTGTTCAAACAGGTATAGGTCAACTAAACGGTATTCCTATAGCACTTGAGGTTATAGATTTTCAGGTTATGGAGGGTAGTATAAGATCCATAGTAGGCGAGAAAATCACTCGTTTGATCGAGTATGCTACCAATAAAATTTTACCCCTTATTCTAGTGTGTGCTTTCGGAGGAGCACGGATGCAAGAAGGAAGTTTGAATTTGATGCAAATGGCTAAAATATCTTCCACTTTATATGATTATCAATTAAATAAAAAGTTATTCTATGTATCAATTCTTTACATCTCTTACTACTTGTTGGGTGACAGCTAGCTTTGGTATGTTGGGGGATATCATTATTGCCGAACCCAATGCTTATATTGCATTTGCGGGTCAAAGAGTAATTGAATAAACATTGAATAAGACAGTGCCTAAAGGTTCACAAGCGGTTGAATATTTATTCCATAAGGGCTTGTTCGATTCAATTGTACCACATAATCGTTTAAAAGGTGTTCTGAGTGAGTTATTTTAGCTTCACGCTTTTTTTCCTTTGAATCAAAATTCAATCAAATAGAGCAACGTAGTTAGTTTATCAGAATCAAAGTAAAACCTTGAAGAATGGATTTTTCTTTGGTGATCTAAGATTGAATTGTAGAAAGAATTAGGCGGATAATTATTATTATTATTTTTACAGATATTACTGCTTACTAATCAGTAAACCTCTATCAACAAGATAAAAAGTAAATTCTTCCTTCCGTGAAATTAGAATTAGGCGAGCAAAAAAAACTAATTTCATCTTCCTCTCTTATGTATATAATTCAAATATAGAAAATATAGAGTCTTACATCTTTGTTTTACAATTCCATTTTTACTAAAAATCCCTGTTGTTGGATCAGATTCTAATAAATCTTTCAAGAATTTGTAATGAAATAAATTTTATTCTTTCTTTATTAATTAAAACTAGAAGACAAAAAAAAACAATAGAATAATAATAATAATAATAATAATAATAATAATAAATAATCAAAAAAGTGAATTATCATACATATATTTCATTTCGAAAGATGAATAAGTCCATTTATTTAGTTCTACATTTCTACGCACTAGGGTTAAGAAAATCCACAAGAAGCGACAAGGCGTATTGTATGTGCTAATTGCCATTTAGCTAATAAGCCCGTGGATATTAAGGTTCCATAAACAATACTTCTTGATACTATATTTGAAGCAGTTTTTAGAATTCCTTATGATATGCAACAGAAACAAGTTCTTGCTAATGGTAAAAAAAAGGCTTTGAATGTGGGAGCTGTTCTTATTTTACCAAAGGGGTTTAAATTAGCACCCCGCCAATCGTATTTCGCTCAAAATGAAAGAAAAGATAGGCAATCTATCTTTTCAGAGTTATCACTCCACTAAAAAAAAAAAAATTCTTGTGATAGGTCTTGTTCCCGATCAAAAATATAGCGAAATCACCTTTCCTATTCTTTCCCTAAACCTCACTACTAATAAAGATGCTCACTTCTTAAAATATCCCATATGCATAGACGGGAACAGGGGAAGGGGTCAGATTTATCCTAACGGGAGCAAAAGTAACAATACAGTTTATAATGCTACGGCAGTAGGTATAGTAAGCAAAATTTTACGAAAAGAAAAAAGGGGATACGAAATAACCATACACTACAACAAAATAGCCCTTTATTCACAAGCTTTTAATGGCTTTTGTTCACAGTTGTAAAACTGTGGACTATGTTGATGTGAACAAAAGTCAGTGAAAATAGTTCACAGTTCTAAAACTGTGAATAAAACGAATTTAGTTCACAGTTCATTAATGTTTTGTTCACAGTTATAGAACTGTGAATAAAAACTATTTTAGTTCACAGTTCATTAACGTTTTGTTCACAATTATAGAACTGTGAATAAAAACTATTTTAGTTCACAGTTCATTAACGTTTTGTTCACAGTTATAGAACTGTGAATAAAGACTACTTTAGTTCACAGTTCATTAACGTTTTGTTCATAGTTATAAAACTGTGAATAAAGACTACTTTAGTTCACAGTTCATTAACGTTTTGTTCACAGTTATAGAACTGTGAACTAAGACTACATTAGTTCACAGTTCATTAACGTTTTGTTCACAGTTATAGAACTGTGAATAAAGACTACATTAGTTCACAGTTCATTAAAGTTTTGTTCACAGTTGTAGAACTGTGAATAAAACTATTAGTTTTTATTTATTAATTTTTAAAAAAAACAAAAACCAAATTGATAAATAATTAGAAATTTAAATTACTATTTAATTTATTTTTGTTTTTAACGTATAATAATTTAAAATTACATCATTATTTAATTCTCAATAATCTTAATTTTGTAATTATAATTCATATTTTTAATTATTATTTGATTACTTTTTTTCAAAATCAAAATTTTTTGCTTAGGATTTCACATTTTTCTATTTACTTAAAAATAAAATTTAAAAATATAAAAAATATTGCATATAATTAAAAAGTAAACCATCACAAATGATTTTAATGGTACTACCACACTTCAATAAAATATAACACACCACCACCACTTTTCAAACAAAAAAAGCACTTCAATAATATTCACACACTTTATTGCAATCTTACACCACCACCATACCTCAATACAATTTGACACCACCATTACTTCAATGTAGCGTACATTCATGATCATTTCTTTTATCATAATACACTTCAATATAACATATATTGATTACCATTTCGAAACTATAATGAATCATAATTCTCATCTATGTGACCTTCCAATTATGTATGAAACACATAGAGGAAAATTAATTTACAAATTAAAAGTTAAAAAGTAAATACTTTCAATTCCTAACTACTATATAATGCATTCCAAAATTTAAAATATAAGTCCTACACTTTTACCTGAATCCTAATATAATGCTCCATATGTATTGCCCCAACTCTTGTCTAACATCATCAAGCTCAGACTGACTGTAGGTATCAATATCCATTAGCTATACATGTAAAAAATATAAAAGTTAGTACAATTATAATTTCAATATTATATACAACATTTTATAAAAACAAATTATTTAAAAACTTACTATTTTCGAGTATGGTGCATCATTGTTATGTCTGTTAATGATATCCCTCATGTATTTCATCACATAATATCCGCACTCATGGTTAGAAGGTTGACGTGGACACTGCATTAGCATAATTTAGATGTTACATTTTATGACTAAAGATAATAAAATTTAATATAACATATGGTCCATAATATAAATACCTTAGCAACAATACTTTGGCAATTCCGTCGGCTAACAGATGGCATGTCAATTGCGAAAAACATTCTAAAAGAGCTAAAAAAAAAAGAAAAAAGTTACTAATCTTGAAATTGTAATTACATATACTAATGTAAGTGTAAAATAATTAAACTCACATGGACATGAGCATGTCTAACTCAGTGCGAGAACCACGCCCTAGAGGATCAAAAACTGTATATGTGAACGCCCACGGCTCAACAATCACAAACATCCAATGATGCCTAAATTATTAAGCAAATTAAATTATTAGTTATTTAACTAATGCAATTAAAAAAATTAAGTTCTTGCTTACGCGCTGTTATATGGGAAGATCACTACTCCTTTGTCACATGGTTGAGCTAATCTAGTTGCAATATGACGAGCTTGATCTTCTATCTTTATACCGCTCACAACTGATACCATCGATGGATCAGCAAATAAAATATTTTGATTGAAGTCCAGTGCAACCAAATCTTCGTAAAGTTTACTGAAAATATAAAAAACATATGTAAATGTGAATATGACATAATTATAAGATCAATAAACTAATAAAAGAGTAAAACACGTACACAATGTAAGCTTGAATGATAGTAACGCTTATCTCTTCCATGTGACAAAATTGTATTATATCTTCTCGCATCACATATATGGAGCCCTCATTAGCAAATACCTCTTTTTGTAAAGGAATGGTGATGACTCCATCATGATCCATTACCTTTGTGACATGCTCATGCAATACCTTCAATGATAATGGCAACCCAATAGAAGACAATTGTTGCAATGATGGTTGTTTCACCAATGTTGATGCTCTTCTAACTTGCAACTTTTGCATCTTTCCTCCATTCATTGACTAAAAATAAAATAGTTAAGAAGTCATATCCAATAAATAAACTAGAAAAATTTCAACTTTTGATTTAAAATACCTCACAGTCACGTGTGATGACCCAATCTCGTGGCCAAGCAACATGTGTGCCAACTGCTTCAAACACAGTAAAAATTTCTGCCTCTACTATTGGGCGAGGCAAACGAGCATCGCCCCGAATAGCTACATCCACTATCACCCTAACATCTCCATCAAGCAGAGGATGCCCATGGATAGTTTGATTCATAGTAGTATCTATGAAAACTGATCCATGGGCCACGATATCCTCCAAAGAATCAATGTACAAATCGCATTGTACACACTACAATGAATAATCAAAGCACAATTTAATGTCTTAAAACTTTAATTCTTTTCTTAAATAGAAATATAACATGTGACATACCTTACTACTGCATGATGTAGGCTTCGACGGACCAACTGGTGAAGGTTCAGGAGGCGATGTCGGACTTTTTTCATTATCATCTATTCCAGCTATGTTATTGCTAGCTCTATTTGAACGAAATGGCATTTGAATGATGTCCGGTTGGGTAGTAACTCTATCTAACACAATGTCATCCAAAACATCTTTATGTTGCGAGAACCACTTCATCATGTTCATAAAACCTTCTTTATCATATGGTGCTTCATTTACTGGTACGATATATGTTTTCATCTTCCCAAAATATGAGGTTATAGTTACCCCAGATCCCTGACCTCTAACACGACCAGGATGTTCAGGCGTGCCTAAAGCTTCTGTGAGGACATCATTCACATGTACTGGTTTAAATGTACCTTGACTCTCCTGTGTCATTAACTCATCCTACAAGTCAAAATGCAATTGTTACATGAATGTGACATTTGAATAAATACAAATCAAATGAAAGTAAAGACTCATCAAATACGTACAATCCTTTCAGCACACTCTTTGGTCGCTTCATTTGTGTATCGTCCTTGTTTGTTACATCTTGCTGCTTTCCATAATGTAGCACGATCAATTTCTTCCTCAGTACCCAATGACTTCTTCTACAAGCAATCATACAAAAACATTTGATGTAGTTAATTAAAGTGAACAAAATGGATCCAACACGTGTTAAAAAATTTGTGCCAAAAAAAAAATTAATTGACTTACAAGTTCGATCTCTAACCCTGCAAATCCTTTTCGAGCAAGACGATGATCATATATATTTTTCTTTCTTCTCTCTATTGCAACAATTCTCTTTCGCTATAATGTAAACAAATAATCAATCTTCAGTGAAAGTTTCAAAAATGAACATCTATATTTAGTTAATGTATTACCTGAAACTCCTCTGAAAGGCGAGAGTTCACAAATGCATGCCAAACATCTAAATCTATGAAACTTCTATATTCTGCTGGTGGCAGCCTCAAGTATTCTAGGTCGTCCATAAAAGGCAAGATGTATTTCCTCATAAGAATGCTTTTGAAGCTCCTCCATTTTTGTGCAGCAGATTGGAGTACATACCTTTTCAAAGTTACATCAATGTCATATGTCCCCTATAAAACACATGTACATAAATCAATGAAAACAAATCATGAGCATATAATTTAATTTTAAATGTAAGCACTTGCATATTTTATAACACGTACCGAAATTGTTTCCCAAATCTTATTCTTTAACTCTTCTGGGACAGCATGCCAATTGTTAAGTGTAATAGGCACTGTATGTCGTACAATGACACCAATATAGCTGTTCATCGTTGCACCATGCTTTCCGATTGGCTGTCCTTTCTCATTTAATTGGACTGATATCTTCTGTCCCATTGATCTACACTTAATAACATCAGGCATAGTGGTAATGCCTCGTTTTTTGCATTTCTGTGAGGCATGATCAGGTTGATCTGATGAACTCATTAAATCTGCAAGATAAATACCAGCAAATTAACAATACATATTCATAAAAACATATAAAGTTAAAAGCAATGAAAAGTAACATGTAAAAACTTACTTCAACAAAAAAATAAAAAAAAATATAAGGCATATGCAAAGTTTAACATTACCTATCATATTAGTCAAACCCATACTCCTTCACCATCTTCCCTAGCATATATAACTGCATTGTCGTCTATTTGATCGAAGAGTTCAACGGATGGTAAATTATTACAAAAAGGAATATGATCCAGACTAATGTCACCCAAATCATCTTCTTCATCAAAGTCTTTTCAAGGTGTTGACATTACAAGGGACCATTTTGTATTGATTGGATCTTCAACATAAAATACTTGTCTCGCTTGTGACGCTAGTATAAATTGATCATTTTTATGCCCAATCCGATTAAGATCAACAAGAATAACTCCTAGATCATCAATTTTAACACCATGACTATTCTCATTCCAATCACATTTAAAAACTGGGACTCTAAATAAAGTGTAATCCAGCTCCCATATCTCTTGTATTACCCCATAAAATACCATATCACCATATACTGGATTTTTATCTTTTGCACTCGAAATTTGCATGGTATTAGCAATTAAAGTGACTCCACTATTTTGGTGCACTCTTGAGTTGTCCCTTTCTTTTGTGTAAAAACGACAACCATTAATGATGTATCCAGGATACTTGATTACTGTGACTTGAGGGCCATGAGCAATCCATCGTAAAGTTGCTGAGATATTATGATTAGACGATGAAAGTTGATACCCAACCTACAATAAATAATGTATTAGATCAACCATTATGGACACATATAACTTAACGGTGGACTTGTAAAGATACTTACCCGTGTGCGCAACCAATTGATGAAAGTGCGATTATGCTCATCATGCAACCACTTTCGTCTTTTTGACTTCATGGGATTGTCAACAGTTAACTGGTTTAAGTGCTCGCTGCATGATAAGAATAATTCATGTAAACAATTGAAATTGTCTTTGATATGGTATAATAAATGAGTTATAAATATTACCTTATGTAAGGCTGAACTTCACTTGTATTCGTTAAAACATATAAATGGGCTTGTTGAAGAAGATCATGGGAAACTTGTTCAATCCATCCACCAGCTAAAGGTCTTCCATTTTGAGTTGAATAATCAAATACATTCTTCCTTACAGGAATCCCAACAGATTCTGTATTCGATAAATAATCTGCACAAAATTCTAGTGCCTCTTCTGCAATGTATGATTCGGCGATACATCCCTCAGGCCTGTTACGATTTCGAACATAACCCTTTAACACCTTCATGTATCTTTCAAATGGGTACATCCACCTCAAATATACAGGACCACATAGTTTTACTTCTCTAACTAGGTGAACAGTTAAATGAACCATAACATCAAAGAAACTGGGAGGAAAGTACTTTTCCAGTACACATAGTGTTGTCACAAGTTCACGTTGGATGTCATCCAACTTAGAAATATCTACCACCTTTTGGCATAACGAATTGAAGAACATGCAAAGTCTAATTAAAGCATATCTGACATGTTTCGGTAACACTGCTCGTAGAGCAATAGGTAAGAGTTGTTGCATTAAAGTGTGACAATCATGCGACTTTAACCCATATAGCTTCAAGTCATCCATAGAAACAAGATTTCTAATGTTTGAAGAATACCCATCTGGCACCTTAATCTCACTGAGCACTTTACAAAATCTCCTTTTTTCATCTCTCGACAATGTATAGCATGCAGGTGGTAAAAATGTACGATTATTATGATGTTGTGGTACCAATTCATACCTTAATCCCATTTCTTGTAGATCCATTCTAGCTGCTACCCCATCCTTTGATTTTCCCGCAATATTAAGCAATGTGCCTACAAGACTATCACATACATTCTTTTCTATATGCATAACATCAAGCACATGTCTGACATGTAAGGACTTCCAGTATGGTAAGTCAAAGAAAATTGATCTCTTCTTCCAACATTGTGAAATCACATCTTCATTATTTCGTTGATGTTGTTTTTTCGACTTCCCCCAAGAATTTGATAAACTTTGAACCTTAGAGAAGACCTCTTCACCAGTTAATGGTTGTGGAGCAACTCTAAATTCTTGTTTCCCATTAAAAGCTTTCTTCTATTTACGATAAGGATGATGTTGTGGTAAAAATCTTCTATGTCCAATATATGACATTTTCTTACTGTGCTGCAAACGAACTGCATTGGTATTCTCAACACAGATAGGACAAGCATTGTAACCTTTAACTGTACAACCAGATAAATTACCATAAGCAGGAAAATCATTAATAGTCCACATCAAAATAGCTCTCAAGTTGAACGATTCTTTTTGGTACGCGTCATAAACTTCCACACCAGTGTCCCACAATAACCGCAAGTCTTCTATGAGTGGTGCCAAGTAAATGTCTATATCATTACCAGGTTGTTTAGGGCCTGATATTAATAGTGTTAACATCATAAACTTTCTCTTCATTGTTAACCATGGTGGTAAATTATATGTCACCATAACAACTGGCCAACAACTATATCGACTATTTAATGTACTATGAGGATTAATCCCATCAGCTGAAATAGCAAGCCTTAAGTTTCTTGGTTATACTGCAAATTCTGGCCACATATAGTCAACTATTTTCCATGATGGTGTATCTGACGGATGCCTCAACTGGCCATCAACTTCTTTTTGACTTGAATGCCATGTCAGATGTTTCGATGTTTCAAAGCTTCTAAACATTCTTCTGAACCTAGGTATTGGTGGAAAATACCATAACACCTTAGCTGGCACCCCGGTCTGTATCTTGTTACTGTTCTTCATTATTTTCCATCTAGAAAGACCACAAGTTGGACACTGAATCTCATTTTCAAACTCCTTTCGATATAATATGCAATCATTCGGACATGCATGTATCTTGTGATACTCCATGCCTAATGCATTTAATGTTTTTTTTTGGCATCATACATAGATGTAGGCATTTCATTATTCTCTGACAACATTTCAGATATCAAATTTAAAAGTTCATTGAAGCTCTGGTCAGACCAATTGTACTTCGCCTTCAAATTGTAAAGTTTAACTAGAGCAGAGAGTTTCGTGAACTTTGATGATCCAGAATACAAAGGTTTCTCAGCATCACTAAGTAGCTTCATGAACTGGTTAGCATTACCATTGTACTCTACAAATACATCTTGAACCATCTCTACAGTGTTATCAACTTCCTCCTCTTGGACGACCTCCCTATTAGCTGTAGCATTTCGACTTGTAAAAGACCCATCAAGACATGTTTCCCCATGCCATATCCAATTATTGTAACTTCGATCAACTCCATTAACAAATAAATGATCTCGTATCTCACGTGGAGTCAGACGTTTCATATTACCACATTTAATGCACGGACAACGAACATGCTCAGGATTATCAGAATTTCGAATGGCATATTCCAAGAAATTAGTTACACCTATATCGTACTCATCTGACCTTCTATCAGCGAACATCCAAGTCTTGTCCATTCTAATATTTAACACATCATATGTTAGCACATTAACTTGAATCTATCAATATATATATATGCATGTCAATCAATTTTTACAGGTAGGATGATCCTATACCATTCAGAAATGCAACATTTATGTGGAGCACATGATAAATCATGCTTCATTTAATTTCATAAAAAATTCAACAACATTTCACTATAGTTCTTCGAGTACATGACCAATGTAGAAATTGAGGATCATATAATAATCTCCTCTATTGAAACAAATTTTTCAAATTTGGTCACTATCATTACAAATTTATTTTTATTTAATGATGATCATTGTAAGTATTATTGCTATTTCATTTTTAATAATCATTACAAAAATACAAATATAATTATAAAATCTTATAAAATTAAATTATTAAAATATTTTAACTAATAACCAATCATCATTTCACATAAAGTCTTTAGATAAATTTGTAAATCTTTATAATTTATAAGTTATGAAATGTTTTAATTTGTTACAATCAATAATTATAATAATTAATTTAAATCTCATCCTAAACTTCTTTTGTATTATTAAAAACTTTTTCTCATGCTACCATTATTCATGAGAAATAATACCGATTGGGATGTTTTTTCTTTCTTATGGTGACATTTGATTTTTCGATGTCATAGTGTGAAGTTACTCAATATACTGGAAAAATATTTGTATAGGAACAAGTGAATTGATGCAATTTTGTATTTATATATAAACAAAAAGTAAATGAATTGAAAATAAAAATATAAAAAGTTACAGATTCTTCCTCCTTGATTGTTACATACAATACTATTATTTGCTCAATACTTTATTTATAACATAATACTGAATATTAGACCATGAGTATTTCATTTGCCTTTTACTTTAGATAACGATTTATCTCATGCTCTAATTTAGGCTGCATGATAGTTCACTTGCTATTAAAAATTTCTCGAGAAGCAAACTTAAATCAAGGTCCACAAAGCTCCTTTTTGGTCATATTTGCTGGAGAAGAGCCATGCCAATAGCTGGAAAAGAACAAAAAAACATAAAAGCTGATACTAATAAAAAGAAAAAAAGGTAATTATAAATTGGGGACAAAAGATTAATTCAGACCCCTCACTTAGGTCTAGAATCCTTAGTCCAAATCTGGAACCACTCAGCCAGGCCTGGAACCCCTAGACCCCTCACTCAGATCTGGAAACTCTAGTCCAGATCTGGAAACCCTCACCCCTCACCCAATCTGGAACCCCAACCCATTTTGGAACCCTTCACCCAGGTCCGAAACTCTCAGCCTAGATGTGGAACCCCATCCCAGATTTGGAACCCCTCTCACAATGATCTGAAACACTCAGCCTAGATCTAGAATTCCAACCAAGATCTGGAACTCCTCTCCCCTAGATTCGAAACAATCAGCCTAAATCTAGAACACCAGCCCATATTTGAAACTATTCTCACCCAAATCCGAAACTCTCATCCCACATTCGGGAACTCATACATCTAAATCTTGGATCTAAACAAATATTTTGAACCTCAAAATAGATCTAAAATCTTGATGAAAATGAAACCATGCATATATATAGAATCTCAATGGGAGGACAACCACATCCGAATTTGAGCTTAACAATAATGAAACTAAAAGCCAAAAATGAAGGAACAATAATTTCTGCATTTTAACAGAAAAGATGAGCATAATATTTCGGGAGAAAAGATATAACTTACCAGAAAAAGGGGAGGAGATATGGAACCCAAAAGCAAGCAACACTGCACACTCTTAATCCCTTCAATGTAAATGGCTAGGACCGATTGAATGTTTGGTTTGCACATCTACACCCTGGAGAAGCTGTCCTCACAGTGTGCACTTCTTACCTAAAGAATCGAAGAAATGTTTGAGTAATTGGAGAAGAAGAACGAATGAATTAATTAATTTGGCGATGTTTCTGGAGAAGATGCAAAGATTTATTCACAGTTATGGCTGAAACTGTGAATAAAACATGCAGGGCTTTATTCACAGTTACTGCCAGAACTGTGAATAAAAACCTTTATTCACAGTTACGGCAGTAACTATGAATAAAAGGTATAGGCTTTTGTTCACAGTTTCAGCCAGAACTGTGAATAAAAACCTTTATTCACAGTTCTGGCTGTAACTGTGAATAAAAGTTTCAGGGTTTTGTTCACAGTTACTGCTGGAACTGTGAACAAAGGTTAGTTACTTTACTCACTCACTGTCACTGCTGCCTCCTTCATTCAATTGCACATGGATTCACAGCTTCACCAGAAAAAGAAAGCATGGGAGAGAAGGGGGAGGGCTGAGGAAGGCCGACTGTAACTTCGACTTGGTGGTGGTGGGCGTGCGTGAGCATCCCTTTCCTTCTACTGCTGTGAGGCAGCAGAGGGGTTTGCTTTTTATATATGTTCTCATCACCTTCTGGAGAGGGCATGACTTCCACCTGGATCCTCTTAATTCGTTTGGAATTAATTAATGGTTTGGTTTAACTTTACAGCATATCTCACAGTTAATTACCTCCTCTTGGCATCAAATTGATGTTTTGCTAGTTCCTCTTATTCTCAGATATCTGCTTATATATATATCCATCAAAAAAATCACAAAAAGATGCAAAAACAGAGGAGAAAGAGAGGGACAAAGAGGGAGAGAGTACCTTTGCTCGGAGAAGCTAGTTATTGTTATGCAAGTTAATTTCCTGCAAGACACCCATGAATGGTTTCAATGAGACAGAAAGAAAACATTTGCAGGACGTTATAAGTGGACACTAATTTTCCAATTCAGACATGAAGCTACTGAAGTGATTTTCAATGGCAGAATCAATGGAAACTCAATATGCTTGTTTAAAGTATGCTACCATATTAGAAATTTAAGGGGATTATGAGCATAGAGTTACCCTCTTCTGCATGTACTCGATTTTGGCAAACAGCAGCTCATTCTGGTTCAGGAGGGGGTTGAAGAAACGAAAGAAGAAAAGAAAGGAAGACCTATAACAGAGGCAAAAAAATTCAATGCATGGTGCACATACCTTTTGTTCACGGTTATAAACATAACTGTGAATAAAACTTCAACTTAGTTCACAGTTACAAGCACAACTGTGAACAAAAATTTCCTTTTATTCACAGTTTTAGTAACAACTGTGAATAAAAGGAATCTTTGTTCACAGTTTTATTACAACTGTGAATAAAAGTACTTTTATTCACAGTTGTTATTAAAACTGTGAACTATCCAGTGTGAAGTAATCCCATTTTTCTTGTAGTGATAGTAGATGCATCTGATGGACGTCAAGTGGTTGATATTATCCTTCCAGGGCCAGAACTTCTTGTTTCATAGGGCGAATCCATCAAACTCGATCAACCATTAACGAGTAATCCTAATGTGGGTGGATTTGGTCAAGGGGATGCAGAAATAGCACTTCAAGATCCATCATGTGTCCAAGGCCTTTTGTTCTTCTTGGCCTCTGTTGTTTTGGCACAAATCTTTTTGGTTCTTAAAAAGAAACAGTTTGAAAAGGTTCAATTGTCTAAAATGAATTTCTAGATCCATGGATTTATCAATATCAAATTCATAAAAAAGAACATCCATGGATTTATCAATATCAAATTCATAAAAAAGAACCAAATTCTTGTTGTCAATTAGGCATGATAAAAAAATTTATGAAAAGCCTTTTGCCTTTTTATATTCTTTTTCTTCCAGATGTCAAGAATTACTTATACCGCATTACTAATCATAGTATGTACATTGTGAACAATTGACTTTACTTGCTTTTTTTTTTCAATCAAAATTTAAAGGGGTGTGTCTATGTCACTATTGTCAAATTTAAATGGTATCAATAATTAAAAGTTTTATTTTCTATTCTAATAGAATAAAATTTGACTAGATACTAAACATAAGATAAGTAAGCGGAGAAAATAAAGGAAGGATAAATGAAGGGAACTAGTAATTATAGGGAGTATTATTCATCTTCCTAATCTTCGACACAAGAAAAGGAATGTTACGATCTTGTGCCGAAAAGCTTCTTGATCCCATTCGTCAAAGAGTCCTATTTTTAGTTTATATTTCTTTTAGGTTTATTAAAACTTCTTTTAGATTTATGTATAGTTAAATAAAAGCAGTGGACAAAAAAAAAGAAAGGGAATTTTTTAATCAATTAATCAATATATTATGTCAGCTAGGAAAAGGAAATTGAGTGATATTAAAATAAATAAGAGTAAGGTCCTACTAGTATAGAAAGGATGTGTATGATATCTGATCGCCAGAAAAATAAATATATTATGTCAGTTAGGAAAAGGAAATTGAGTGATTCATTCTTTCTTCTAACTTTAAAAGTATCGATAGATACTATCGAAGAACAGATGTTCTGAATCAATTAATCAAGTTAATTTTTCAAAAACATCATCAGAAAAAAATGAAATGGAGTTTTTTTGAAACATCGAAAAAAGTGATTTATACAAGCAAACTCTTATAATTATTAGGAATTTAACGGGACCCTCCTCCTCGAATCAGACAAAGAAAAGAAACGTTGGGCCTCGTTGAGTTCTTACACTTTCATGTCGATAACTCAGTTCATCTGATTCCTATTGGGATGAACCCAATCTAGAATATGAACCATAAAAGAAAATACCTATTAAACCGATCATAGGAATACTAGTTGCAGTACCAATTATCCAAAGAGGAATCCTTCTAGTAGTATCAACCATTTATCCCACTTTCCTCCACATTTCATCAAGTTGTCATGCTAGAAACATAAACAGTCATAGATAATTATAAGATGTGATCCTTTCAAATGGGATAATAAAATTCCTACTATTATTTATTTTATTATTCTACTACTCTTTTTTATTCTCTTAATTGAAGAAATAATTGGAAAAAAAATAGTAAGCACAAAAATGAGTAATAACACCCAGTAAAGACTGGTACGATTCAATTCAACATTTTGTTCGTTCGGGTTTGATTGTGTCATATCTCTATAATTTGAATTAGGTTTATCGTTGGATAAACTGCATTGCTGATATTGACCCCAAAAAAGAAATGGTAGGTATAGCTAGTCCATGAACAGCCAACCAGCGCACTGTAAAAATTGGATAGGTTCGATCTATGGTCATTAGGCCCTCCTAAAAAGATCTATTAAATTCATCGAGTTGTTCCAAAGGATCAAAACAACCAGTTATTAATGGAATTCCCTATCAGCTCTCTGTAAAATACTCGTTTGGACGAGAGCTTCCAAACACATTGTAAGCTAAACCCGTGCTGATGAATAACCAACCCGCAATGAATAGGGAAGGTATAGTAATGCTATGAATGAACTAGTATCCAATACTGGTAATAATATCAGCAAAAGAATGTTCTCTTGTGCTTCCAGACATACTGAGCTCCACATATTCTTTAAGGGAATCGATTCTATAAAAGATGAGATCAGTAAATGGAAATTCATTGAAATTGAATCTTTGTGAGATCATCAATATTGTACCAAGGGTATTTGTAGAGTATACCAAATCAGTATAGCTATCCTTCTTCTGAGGCAGTAACGCAATTTCAATTAGTATCGAAATGAAGTTAATTTCTTTCTTCTTGTTTTTTTGCTTGTCGATGTATAACCATTGTACCATTCAATAGAAAATTCCTCAAATTCCTAAGGGTTCTCACCATTATTGGCTTTGGACTAAAAATGGAAGATTAGATAAAATGTGAATCCAACAGGTTGGTTTCTAATAATTCATGAAGAAAATTATCATATTTTCGCAATTCAATTGAATACGAAATCTATAAATCTCATTTTCTTTGTGTAATTGTAGAAGAGGTTTTTGTTTTTTGTTGGAATGTAATCCCTTCCTTTTTTTTCATTTTAAGAAATTAGTTACTTGTCCAGTAACAAGTAAGAGTAGTGGATAGTTTTCGATAAAAGGAAGAGAAGAACGAATAAAAAAATCTATTTAATCAATATTGTAATGCATGCATTATTTTGTTGTATTAGATCCAAAGGTTTTTTTCTTTACCTAATTACAAAGATGGGTTTTTAGACTTTATATAGAATCTGGATATATAATCTAGAAAGACAAAAACTGTAGAAAGGAAAAGATAATAGAAATTCCTAATTACTTTCAAATTTAGTTAAAATAAAGATTTTTGTTTTAGTGATCTCATCACGCGATACCCTTTTTTCTTCTCATTCGAGATATTATGTGAATGAACCCACTCTACTATTGAATCTAATGAGTTAAAATTAAAGTAAATTAAATAAAAAGGTAAAAGGTTATAAGTTCACTATTTATTCTAAAATCGAAAAGAGATTTGAAACAATTAAAAAAAAGAAAGAATCAAAGAAATGATTTTTCAATTTTTTACATATTCATTGAAAAGAAAAAGTTACATGTTTTGAATTAAGTTACATGGCACAGTTCTTATTATTTTAAATATTAGTTTACTTAAGAGTTTCCCAATGAATCCGTTGCGTTGATTCTGAATCACGCACGAGGTGGACAGATGTTAAAGATGATGAATTGATTTCTTTTTCTACTTTTATTACTCTTTTTGTCAATACGACCTGTAATAATTGATCAATCACAAATTTTCAATTGAATTTTTTTATTCTTTCAATTGTATTTTTGCTTATCCACATCTTTTTCAAAAATGGAAACTTAGGAAAGTACTTTAGAAAGATATGGATAAAAAAAGAACATATTTTAGTTAGCCCCATTCATGCTTACTGTAACTAGTTATTTGGGTTTTCTACTAGCAACTTTAACTATAACCTCAGCTCTATTTATTGGTCTAAGCAAGATACGGCTTATTTGAAATTAATTAAATGAAGAGTTTGTTTTATAAAAAGAAATCTTTCTGTGGTATTCCATATATTTGATAGTTCTTTACTTTGCCATATTAATTACCAATTATTGGTCATTGAGATTCATGGGCAATATAGATTAATATTTTGGGATAGATATTACCTCTTTTTTTCCCCTTTGAAAACAAATTGAAATGATTGAAGTTTTTCTATTTGGAATCTTTTTAGGTCTAATTCCTATTACTTTGACTATATTATTCGTAATTGCGTATTTACAATACTGACGTGGTGATCAGTTATACCTTTGATTAATTAACATTTCTTTTTTTTTTTTTGACTGACCTCTTCCTTTCTTTAATTCGTGGGAGGTTAAATTCAGATTCAGATTGTTGTTCAATTATTTGAGTTCAATGTAATTTTCGACCTAACAAACAAGAGCGTAATCATACTCTGTAGGATTTGAACCTACGACATTGGGTTTTGGAGACCCACGTTCTACCGAACTGAACTAAGAGCGCTTTCTTATTTCTTATCACACAAAACTATAAAGAAAAGTATTTTTTTTTAACCCTAATACATTTTGTACGCCTATACTATCATATAGAATATCATAAAATTCAAAAATTACATATGTCTGATTTTATTTAATCGATCTAAAATGGATCCCTTCTTACTGCTCAGAGAAGAAGTAATAGGTAAGGATGATAGGATTTGAACTCGTCACATTTTGTACCCAAAACAAACGCGCTATCAAGCTATGCTACATCCCTTTCAATTGGTTTACAGTGTCATTGTAGAGAATCCTTTTCTTGTTTTCCACATCCTTATTTTCTTTATTGATATACAAAATTTTTCTTGCCTAGTTCTTCTTTTTTTTTTTTTGTCTCATATCATATAAATAGAATAAATAATAAATGAATATTTTTCGTGCGAATTCTCTCAATTTTGTTTTTAGGTGAGAAGGGGTGTATTTTTTTGTTTTAAGAAAAGGAAAATCTTATCTATCGAATCGTTGTACATTTCAATTTATATTTTGAATTTTGGATTGGGGATTCCGTGTACAAATACAAGTAATCCTTAGCTACATATACATCTGATTTTATATGTATTATCATATTGTAATACAATAAAGAAAAAAAAAAAAGGATGATTTAAAATGCGAGATCTAAAAACATATCTTTCCGTAGCACCGGTACTAAGTACTCTATGGTTCGGTTCTTTAGCAAGTTTATTGATAGAGATTAATCGTTTATTTCCAGATGCATTGACATTCCTTTTTTTTCATTCTAGTTATTGACATGGGATGGGGTTAAGAACATTAGAGATACAATTAAATATCTGTGACTAACCCCTTTTTTTTTTTTAGAATTAGGTAGACTAAGGAGGGGGAAGATAAAGAAAAAAAGAATTCAACCTTATCGAAATTCGGGTTCAAGATCCTACTAACAGGGCGAAAACTTAAATGTGACTAGGGCAAGAGAATAGTATCGTATCCTAAAAGATACTTAAATAAAATATTGTACAGTGATTCTAAATATAGTTAGAAAAAATCATTGTATTGCTTATTATTTTATTTAATTACTATATTAATATTGATTACAATGAAATATTTCATAATTTTATTTTGAGTTAATAACTTCTATCTTCCTTTCTTCTTCGCCTAGGATTGGAAAGTAGAAGATTGAGGCGAATAAAAAATCCAAAGAAGGCTCATGGCCAAGGGTAAAGATGTCCGAGTAACGATTATTTTGAAATGTACTAGTTGTGTTCAAAACGGTATTAATAAGGAATCAACGGGCATTTCTAGATATGTTACTCAAAAGAATTGACATAATACGCCTAGTTGATTGGAATTGAGGAAATTCTGTCCCTATTGTTACAAACATACAATTCACGGGGGGGATAAAGAAATAGATCGAATCGAGTCTTTGTATGTCAACTTTCCAGGGAACATGGAAAAAAATGACATTAGGTATATTACATATATTTATATATAAACTACAAACAAATAAATAAATATGAACAAAGCAAATCCTATTTAGTAATTATATATATAAATCATTTTTTATCAGATCGAAATAGGATTTTCGATTAGAAATAAGGAATAAAACAAATCATGGATAAATCCAAACGATTCTTTCCTAAATCCAAGCGATCTTTTAGTAGGCGTTTGCCCTCGATCCAATCGGGGGATCGAATTGATTATAGAAACATGAGTTTAATTAGTCAATTTATTAGTGAACAAGGAAAAATATTATCTAAATAGGTGGATAGATTGACCTTAAAACAACAACAATTAATTACTACTGCTATAAAACAAGCTCGTATTTTATCTTTGTTACCTTTTCTTAACAATGAGAGACAATTTGAACAACGTGAATCGATCGCTAGAACTACTGATCTTAGAACCAAAAAAAAAGGGCTTATTCTTTAATTGAATAAAAATTCCAATTCGAACTCATAGGCGGATTAATGTTTTGTTTGAAAAATTCGAGAAATCAAAATTTGACTGTCGTGTCTGTTATAAGAAACAAATAAATAAATAAAAGAATCATCGAAGAAGAATAAGAAGAAGAAGAATTTTTTTTATTGAGCATATCCGCTCATTTTGTTTTGATGACTTTATATTTTATCATACTAATTTCTACTCTACCTTCTCCAAGCTCATTCTCTCGGGAACTTCATTTAAAACATTCGAGTGGATTCCTTCCAATCTCCTTATTTTATGATCTCATTGGAAATGGTATAAAGACAACTCCTATTTGATATAGTTATTTGTGCAAGTATTTTACGATTAAGAAGCAACAGCTTCTCGTACAGATTTTATATGAATATATTATACCTATAGGATACCCCTTTTCCGAGAATTCGTGCATTTATTCGAGTGATCCACAAACGATGAAGATCTCTTTTTTTTTTTTTTTACCCTTATCTCGATGAGCCGAAACCAAAGCTCTTATCCTCTGTTGAGTAATAGTTCGAGTAAGTCATGAATGAGCCCCTTGAAAGCTTGATGCAAATAAACGAATTTTTGTTCTACATCTCTGAGCTATATATCCACGTTTAATTTTGGTCATTGAATAAATGAAACTTTGATGAATAACTAATTTTTTCTTTCAGTTATTCTTTTTCCCTTTATTGGTCTATTAATAACAAAACGGATTCCTACAATGTATAAAATAAAAATTCCAATGGCTTTTGCTACTCTAACCTCCCTCTCCCCCCCCCCCCCCAACGATTTTTTCTTTTTCTTTTCTAGGTATCTCACTTAGAAATAAGAAATTGTATTGATAATTGGTATCAAAAAAAGCATAATAACTAAAAAAAGTAGTAAATAGAAATGATAAATAAATAATGGGTTCCATCGTTTCTATGGTTACTTCTTAAATGGTGAGGTCCTTTCTTTACGCCGGAGCTCCTTGCTTCAATTAATCAATACTATTGGTAACTTGTGCAATTCACACTCTTTGGCTCTACCCATGAATTTTCCAGTAATAAGTCTTGTCTTTCATAACGAGATCTACTTTATACACTAACAGTATTTAATTATGAGGATTAGTTGGGTATTTAACTCTGTTAGTCCGTTCTTGCAAGAGTAGAAGCATAATCTTTCTGTTTAAATAACATAAAATTTCCCCCGCGTAATGGATAACCGTTTGCTAACAATGGGGGATTATTTCTCCCAAATTGAGGTATCAGATTTGCACCAATGGAAACCATAAGTTTCATATACAATAGAAGGATATGATAGATCCATCTTTTTTTGATAGTGAATGGAGTTCCTCAATTCTATTTTATTCACTGGTATTGATCATTGATACTGAAAAAAAAAAGTTTGCTTTCTTTTGTCTCAGTCCATGATCTGAATGAGTCGCACATGCAATCTAGTACACGTTCCTCGGCGCTGAGGACATCCCCGAAGCACGGGGTATTTCATGACATTTTTTATTGGCTGTCTTGTGTTTCTAAAAAGTTGTTTAATAGTTGGCATGCTGAATCATATGCATAATGGGTTGGTTTAGATTAATCATAACTGGATGATTCTGAATTACAATTACTTTTATTAAATATTTTATTAAATGTTTAATAGAATATTTAATAAAATATTAAACTAAACTAAAGCCTTAAATAAAATCTTTAATTATGGATTTGCGTGAAATCATTGCTATTTTTTATTGAACCGTTACAAGATCAACAATTCCATGAGCTTGGGCTTCTGTTGCTAACATGAAAACATCCCTTTCCATGTTTTCGGATACAACCCATAAGGGCTTTCCCGTTCTTTATACATAAACCCTTGTGAGGGTTTCGCGAAGTTTTAGTAGTTCTTCCGCTTCCAGGATAAATTCTCTCGTTTGTGCCTCATAAAAAGAACTAGCAGGTTGATGGATCATTACCCTAATGATATAACATAATAAATCTTTCTTTTATCTCGCATGCTGAGGTGAGGAGACGAGATAACAAATAATAAGAAAAAAAAAGAAAATTGAGCAACCGTACAGGCATTTTTTGTGCATTGCATATAGCTCTACAATGGAATTCACATTTTTTGACCTTTACTTTCATTGAAGAAAGAGAAAAAATAAGGTTTATTAGACCCAAATCAATAAATGATCCAATTACTACCCTTTTTTTTTTCGGAGGAGTTAAAAAAAATACTATGATGGTCCTGTTGCTTTATATGTTTATTTTTTTTATTTCGTTTGTGATTCAGAAACCTTAAAGTTCCTTTTTTATCATACTTTTTCATAACATAAATATTCTTAATAGCCTTTCGGTGTGAAAAAAGGTTTGTGATGCTGAAATAGGCCCACGATAGCTAAGATAGAATTGGAAATCCCCATTATCTCATACTACTCTTTCGATGCATTATCTAATATTTTGAAAAAAAAATTCATATCGAATTCGAAGTGCCATGCTATTATTACTTATTAATTCATATGGCGAAGGCATATTCTTCTTTTTCTCGTAAATAAAAAACTCATTGGCGCCAAGCGTAAGGGAATGCTAGACATTTGGTAATTTCTCCTCCGACTAGGATAAAAAATCCCATTGAAGCGGCCAATCCCATGCATATTGTCTGTAAATCCGATTGCACAAATTGCATAGTATCATAAATAGCCACTCCGGGGATTACCCATCCACCAGAAGAGTTTATAAACAAATACAGATTTTTGGTATCATTTTCTATACTAAGATATATCATAAGACCATAAGTTGATTCAAGATCTCGCTATCAACCTCTTGGCCTAAAAAAGTAATCTTTCTCGATAAATTCAATTGATTAATATAAAATTAAATTGTATCCCTTGGGAGCCGTACATGCACCTTTTGATGCATACGGTTTAGCAAAAATTACGAAAAAAATCAATGTGTAGATTTCAGCCCTCTTTCTTTTTTCATAGCAGGCTTTTTATAACTTTTAACGAAGGCCTCCTTTTTTCTTCCATTTTTAAAGCAAGATGCATTTTGACCTTTTGCCTATAATCGTATAATATAAAAAATTTCACTAAGCTTATCGGACTAACTTCTCATTGATGTTTTCTTTCATCGAGATCCAATTCAAATCACGATGTCATTTTCTTGTTCCTGAATGGGCTTCTTCAATTTTCTATTCAATTTTTTTAGGTTTATGCTCTACTTCGAGTAAAGATCTGCTCGATTTTGATTTGCATATATAGGACAAATGAACCAAATACCTCGTCTTTTTATTACGACATCTTTTTTTTTTCAATTCATTTCTTTCATGTCTTTCACCAAAAATTCAATGTATTAATCATATTATTCGATTAATTAACAGTTTGAGATCGTTCCTATTTAGAATTTTTTTTATAATAGAATCATTTATGATATAAGCGGTAATCATAAATATACTACCAATTGGGTTTTTGCTAAATGCACTTTGGATACTTCATTTTATTGGTCCAACCAAGTGAATCAGAAATCATTCTAATTGAAAATATTAATCTGAATACCCCCCAAAAAACGGATCTAATTACACTTCATTGAACTTCACTCTACAAATTTTTGATAATTCATTTCTTTCATGTCTTTCGCCAAATATTTAACATATTAATGATATTATTCGATTAATTAACAGTTTGAGATCGTTCCTATTTAGAATTGTTTTATAATAGAATCATTTATGATATAAGCGGTAATCATAGATATGCTACCAATTGGATTTTTGCTAAACGGAGTCTAGATACTTTATTTTATTGGTCTAACCAAGTGAATCATAAATCATTTTAATTAAAAATATTAATCTGAATACCCCCCAAAAAATGGATCTAATTACACTTCATTGCACTTCATGCTACAAATTTTTGATAATAAAATCAATCTTTTTGGGCAAAACAGAGGACATATCAATCAGTAGAGAGAATAAGGAAATCCCACATGGCCCAATATATCTGACAAGTCACACTATATGTCAACCTAAGATGCATCTTCCTCTTTAGGACTTTGAAAAGGTACTTTTGGAACACCAATAGGCATTAAATGAAAGAAAAAAGAATTAAGTACTCTATTTCACCTTGATGTGGAATCGTAACAATAAGGTTATTGTCTTAATAATATTGACCTTTATCATACTTTATTAATTCTATTTTATACATAGATTGAATAAGGTCATAAAATATAAAATAAAATAAAAAGTAAAGAAAGTAAAGGAAGACAGAATGAATAAAAATAAAGGAAATTTTTTACTAATAGGTCCTTTGAATGATGAATAAATATAGATACGTTCGTTCATAGAAAATAGGGTTAACCACCATTACGTATTGGTACTTATCGGATATAGAATAGATCTGATTCTCTTTTTTCCTATGAACCGAATTGTTCCATTATTACTAAAAGAATAGAACAAATATTAATTCTTTCTTCGAAATAATCCGCTAAAAGGGAAAAGGTTGATAGCATAGTTTTTTTCCAATGCAATCAAGTTACGTAGTGTCTATTTTTCGTTGATAAAGGGGTATTTCCATGGGTTTGCTTTGGTATCGTGTTCATACCATTGTAATGAATGATCCCAGTTGTTTACTTTTTGTTCATATAATGCATACAGCTCTGGTTGCTTGTTGGGTCGGTTCGATGGCTCCATATGAATTAGCAGTTTTTGATCCCTCTGACCTCGTTCTTGATCTAATGTGAAGACAAGGTATGTTCGTTATACCCTTCATGACTTGTTTAGGAATAACCAATTCATGGGGCAGTTGGAGTATTACAGGAGGGACTATAAGGAATCTAGGTATTTAGAGTTACGAAGGTGTAGTCGAAGCATATATCATGTTTCTTGGCTTGTGCTTCTTGGCAGCTATTTGGCATTGGGTGTATTGGGATCTATAAATATTTTGTGATAAAGGTACAGGAAAACCTTCTTTGGATGCCCAAGATCTTTGGAATTCATTTATTTCTTTCAAGAGTGGCTTGTTTTGGTTTTAGCATATTTCATGTAACAGGATTATATGGTCTTGGAATATGGGTGTCTGACCCTTATGGACTAACCGAAAAGGTATAATCTGTAAATCCAGCGTGGGGCGTTAAAGGTTTTGATCCTTTTGTTCCAGGAGGAATAGCCTCTCATAATATTGTAGCAGGGACATTAAGCATATTAGCGGGCTTATTCCATCTTAGTGTCTGTCCGCCCCAACGTCTATACAAAGGATTACGTATGGGCAATATTGAAACCATCCTTTCTAGTAGTATCATGGCTGTCTTTTTGGCAGCTTTTGTTGTTGCTGGAACTATGTGGTATGGTTCAGCGACTACCCCTATCGAGTTATTTGGTCCTACTCGTTATCAATGGGATCAGGGATACTTCCAACAAGAAATATATCGAAGAGTTAGTGCTGGGCTAGTCAAAAATCAAAGTTTATCAGAAGCTTGGTCTAAAATTCCTAAAAAATTAGGTTTTTATGATTACATTGGTAATAATCCGACGAAAGGGGGATTATTCAGAGCTGGCTCAATGGACAATGGGGATGGAATAGCTGCTGGGTGGTTAGGACACCTTATCTTTAGAGATAAAGAAGGGTGTGAACTTTTTGTACGTTGTATGCCTACTGTTTTTGAAACATTTCTAGTTGTTTCGGTAGACAGAGACAAAATTATTAGAGTGAATGTTCCTTTTAAAAGGGCAAAATCGAAATATAGTGTCAAACAAGTAGGCGTAACTGTTGAGTTCTATGGCTGTAAACTCAATGGAGTGAGTTATAGTGATCCCGAGATTGTGAAAACATATGCTAGACGTGCTCAATTAGGTGAAATTTTTAAATTAGATTGTGTTACTTTGAAATCCGATGGTGTTTTTCATAGTAGTCCAAGGGGTTGGTTTACTTTTGGGCATGCTTCGTTTGCTCTACTCTTCTTACTCGGACACATTTGGCATGGTGCTAGAACCCTGGTCAGAGATATTTTTGCTGGTATTGATCTAGATTTGGATGCTTAAGTGGAATTTGGAACATTCCAAAAAATTAAAGATCCAACTATAAGAAGACAAGTAGGCTGATTCAACGCTGCTTTGTTATTTTTTGCTTCTATTTTCTGTTTACGATTTGGCATAGGGTACTGGAGAAATTTTGATTAAAATCGTAGCCTTTTCTTTGACTCTTATTCTTTCTTGATCTAAAAGATTATCCCAAATGAGCAAAACAGGTACGGAAGCTATAATTGTAAACCACGATCGAATTTATGGAAGCATTGGTTTATACATTCCTCTTAGTATCGAATTTAGGTATAATTTGTTTTGCTATCTTTTTCCGCCGAAAGTTCCAACTAAAAAAATGAAATAATTTTTTATTATCTCAATTGAAGTAATCAGCCTCGCAATATTGGGAGGCTGATTACTTCAACTAGTCCCCGTGTTCCTCAAATGAATCTCTTAGCTGTTGAGAGGTTGCCCAAAGGCAGTATATAGGGCATACCCAGTAAAACTTACAAGTAACCCAGATATAGAGATGGCGACTAGGGCTGTTGTTTCCATTATTATGAAATTTCAAGACCACAATGGATCTACGCTAAGATTGTTTATTTACAACGGAATGGTATACAAAGTCAACAAATCTCAATGAATACAAAATAAGATTTATGGCTACACAAACTGTTGAGGGTAGTTCTAGATCTGAGCCAAGACGAACTATTGTAGGGGATTTATTAAAACCATTGAATTCAGAATATGGTAAAGTAGCTCCTGGATGGGGAATGACTCCTTTAATGGGTGTTGCAATGGCTCTATTTGCGATATTCCTATCTATTATTTTGGAGATTTATAATTCTTCCATTTTACTGGACGGAATTTCAATGAATTAGACTCACAAGAACCACGAAGTCCTAGCCTTTTCAATAGAAAAAATGAAGCGAAGCATTTAGGTCTCAAATTTTTAGCCTATTCTATTTTGGTAGTTCGACTACGAAATTTCTTTCTATATTGTATTTTCGGAATATGAGTGTGTGACTTGTTATAATTGATCCTATTGATACTACAGAGAATGGGTCTGTCATCTTGATAAAGATGGTTTTACCTCGTCACATATTCATTCTAGTATCTAGAGCACAAAATTTATGAAATAGATCATGAAGTGTTCGAACTATGATTCATACTTAATATTCAGACCTCATAGCCGGACTCTTTTCCAAAGAAAAGTTATATATTAGAAATAGAAATTGAAAGATTTTTCATCTTTCAAACTCTTGTTTATGCTTATTTTGATCAAAGGAAAACGCTTCTTTGTATTTTATTTTTTTAGTCATCATATCTATTCTATTCATTAAATAAGTGATGATCCAAGGGTTCTTACTCAAGGAATCTTTGGACTTTGAAGGTTTTATTGAATCATCGTGTTTCTAGTATGAAGCTGAGGTTTTAATTGATTCGTAGAGTCTTAACAAGAGAATTCCTATCAATAAAAAAGAAAACAAGAATAAAATAAAGCCACATTACATACAAATACCAAATAAAAAAAAGAAATGGGTAATATCGAAGATTCAAGAGGCCTGTAACGATCAACACAAGATAAAGACGAATGAACTGACTTGATTTTTTAGCATTTAACCACAACAAAGAGCTTTCAGATTTTTATTCTTTCGTATCTTTAGATAATATTGGATGAGAGAATTAAGAAGTTTCAAACTTTCTATTACATATCCGTTTCAAGCAGTATTTGGGTGTTTCTGTTTGAGCTGTACGAGATGAAATTCTCATATATGATTCTTAGAGAGGGAGTCCCTTAGTGTACCTATCTCAATAAAGTCTATGATTGGTTTGAAGAACGTCTTGAGATTCAGGCGATTGCAGATGATATAACTAGTAAATACGTTCCTTTTCATGTCAACATATTTTATTGTCTAGAAGGAATTACGCTTACATTTATTAGTTATATCAAAAATGATTCATGAATCGTCCATTCAAATTCAATTTATAGAATGGATAAATTATTCACTGGCAGAAAACAAAATGAAATATCTAACTGATAGAACAAGGATAATTAGAAATCAAATACAAGAAATTACAAAAAAGAAGAAAAAGACTTAAGAAATAAATATTAGTTCTAACAAAACAAGTTATCATGCTAAAATATTAAAATCATCAAAAAATATTTGGCAGATATTAAAAAGAAGAAATCTTCGATTAATCCGAAAACCATATTATTTTATAAAATTTTTCATTGAAATGATAGATATAGATATTTTTTTATGTATCATTAATATTCCAAGGATCAATACATAAGTTTTCTTGAATCATCAAAAAAATTATTGAGAAATATATTCACAATAATGAAGTAAATCAAGAAAAAATTAATAAAACAAATAAAAAAGCCATTCACTTTATTTCGACTATAAAAAATTCACTTTCTAATATTAAAAATAAGAATTCAAAAATTTGTTATGACCTATCCTCATTCTCACAAGCATATGTATTTTACAAATTATCACAAATTCAAATTATTAACTTATATAAGTTAAGGTCTGTCTTTCAATATCATGGAATACCTTTTTTTCTCGAGAACGAAATAAAGGATTTTTTTTTAAAGAACAAGAAATATTTTATTACAAATTAAAACCTAAAACCTTTTTGAATTGCGAAAGAAATCAATGAAAAAACTGGTTAAGAAGTCATTATCAATATGATTTACCTCAGAGTAGATGGCCTAGATTAATACCAAAAAAATGGTGAAATAGAATCAACCAACGCTATATAGTTCAAAATATAGATTTAAACAAGTGAAAGTCATATGAAAAAGACAAATTAATTCATTACGAAAGACAAAATTTTTTTAAAGTGGACCCATTACTGAATCATAAACATAATTTTAAAAAATATAGATATCATTTTTTATCATATAAATCTATTAATTCTAAAGAAAAAAGTTTGATAATTACAACATAGATAAAGGTGAATTTTTTGATATGCTGATAGGTATCCCTATTCATAATTTTTTAGTCTCTAATTATCTAGAAGAAGATTCTATTGTGGATAGAGAGAAAATTCCTATTAAAAAATATTTGGATTGGAGAATTCTCAACTTTTGTTTTAAGGTTGATATTAAGTCCTGGGGCGAAATCGATACCAAGAGTATTAAAAATATTAAGATTGGAGTTAATAATTATAAAATAATTGATAAAATTAATAAGAAGAGTTTTTTTTTTCTTTCACAACTCATCAAGATCAAGAAATCAATCTTTTTTTATTGGATGGGAATGAACGAAGAAATACTAAGTCATCCTATATCAAATCTAGAACTTTCATTTTTTTTTTAGAATTTGTCTTACTGTATAATGCATATAAGATTAAACCATGGATGATACCAAGCAAATTGCTTCTTTTAAATTTTAATGAAAATGAAAATCTTAATAAAAATATCACTGAAAAGAAAAAGGTTCTATATCATCGAATGAAAAACAATCTCTTGAATTTGGATTAGAGAATAAAAACCAAGAAGCAAAAAAAAAAAAAAAAAAACTTAGGACAAGGGGAGCTTAAATCAGATGAACAAAAACAAGCAAATCTAGGAGCAATTCTCTCAAACCAAGAAAAAAATATTGGAGAAGATTCTGAGAAATCAGAAATAAAAAAACATAGAAAGAAAAAGTAATACAAAAGCAATACAGAAGCAAAACTGCATTTCTTCCTAAAAAGGTATTTGCGTTTTCAATTAAGATGGGATGGTTCTTTAAATAAAAGAATTGTCAATAATATAAAAGTATATTGTCTATTGCTTAGACTGATAAATCCAAGAGAAATTGCCATATCTTCTATTCAAAGGAGAGAAATGAGTCTAAACATCTTGATGATTCAGTAGAATTTTACTCTTCCAGACTTAATGAAAAAGGCATTCTAATTGATTGAACAGTTGACAGATGATCTAAATCCAAGGAGTTCGATGGTAACTTCTTCGGATTTGGAAAAAGGGTACCTCGCTTTAACCTTTGAGCCCTGATATAAAAATTTAAAATGAGTCAATAAAACACAGCATAAATCACATTTCTAAACTAATAAAACAAGTAATAAGTGCACAATATGTGACTCAACCAAGGTAAGATCTTTTTTTCTTTTTGAATACAAGAACCACTTTTTTATCTTTGTTTAAACAGTAAAGAGGGGAATAAAAACAAATAAATAAAAAGTAAAATAAAAAAGGGTCTGTTGCCCCTCATTGTCCACATATCACTCTGGTAAGAGCCGGTTCATCGAATCCTACCATCTGTATCCTTTTATATGCTTTTGAAATCCCTTTTATGTACTTTCGAAATATGGACATGAGAATTATTGAAATATTTATTTGATTTTGATTGAAAAGAAAATGTAATATTCATATATATTATTCATAGAATACATTACTCCACTAGAATCCAATATAATAGAATTTAGAAACGAAAACAATTTTTTCATTTTTAAATTTAATTCATTAAAAAAATGAATTAAATTTAATAGTAAAACAAGCTTTGCAGAAAAATCTAGAAAACAATTGATACAGTTTTATTCCTTCACTCAATTAGTAGTACCTCTAAAGTCCACTTCTTCCCCACACTACGAGTGAAAGGGAAAATGTAAAGACTACCATTAAAGCAACCTAAGCGAGACTTACTATATCCATGTGAATTATGTCCCCTATTTCTATGAATATGAAGAAATTGTTCCATTATTGTTCACTAATAATAGTGAAATCACTGGTGCAGAGTCAAAAAAAAAAGTGATTCTAACCCAACACTATTGATGAAATACTGCAAAAAATCCGCTTATAACAAGTTCTTATATGATTTATAGTGGAATCGATAAAGATTAAGCACAAGCAAACTATGTACGTAGTAAGACTTTTGGAAGTATCAAAGGAATGTTATTAACACGTAGAAATAATAAGACTTACTTTTTTGCCCTTTTTTGTTGCCTTTCATTAAGTAAAAGTCAATTATCCATCTAATCTAATATTGATTGAATGCCTGAGCACTCCGAGACTCTCTTGAGTCTGTATACAAAATTTCTTCCATCCTTTACACAACTATTAATTAGATTCCCCCTCTAGCTATCCAATCTAATTCAAGACCCAGTCAGTAGATACTACATTAGTAGTGGAAAGGCTATCATATCAGGATTTACCGATTCCCTTCCACTTTCCACTACTCTAAGCTTTCCTTGAATCGTAGGCGCAAGAATTTACAACACTTTAGAGAACCTCCATAGGTTTAGAATCAAAAAAGTATCAAGAGTCTTTTTTTATCGCTTGCTTTTGTTGGAGAAAATTAGCCTAGTTATATTAGCAAAATAAAAAGAAATAGGAGATTTGGAGTCTTTTGTTGATCAGGCAACACCCGAATTTGAATTGGAGAAAAAGGATTTGCAATTCCCCGCCTTACCGCTCGGCCATACCGCCAAAACGATACAAGTTAGATGAAAATCTTCCCTTCTATTGAAAAAACAAAATGTAGATTTTCTGTCACAAAAGCCAAAATTCAGGACAAATTGAAACCATTAACTATTGACTGTAAATTTATGAAGCATTCTTGGATTTGAATTTCAAATTGTCTTTCCGTAATGATATAAGAAAATCCAAATGGATATATAACTAATCAGTATTGTTTTGTTTTTTCAATTTTCAATAAAAATTAAAAAATCGTTCTCAATTTCAATTATAACAGCAATTATGAGTATATGTAAACCTAAGAGCATAAGTTGGTATATAATTATAGCTATCTAATAGGGTATTTTATCTGTATAGGATACCTATAGGAAATTATCAAGAAATTATCATGCTTCAATTTTGCATTGAATAGATTAAAGAGAAAATAAAATTTTTTGATAGAGCACAGCATGTGCTATCCCGAATAGAACTGTAATGCAATAAAGGAAAAAAAGAGAGACGTATATATTTGCACATTTTTATTTTAATAAAGAAAGAAATACAAGCTTTCTTACGCACTACAATGATATTATAAAAATTCTATGAAAAAATAGAATAGGTAAAAAGATTTCTCTTTTCTACGAATCATTTTTTGACCAATAGAATACATGATTATTATGTAATATTTCTAGCCAAGTGCTAGAAAAATCAACTTTATATTTATTGTTTCTGATTATTATGTCTTTATCCTTGCAAACAGATTAAATCATGAATACATTTATTTTTTTGGTATCCAATCGGATTAAAATATGTAATATCATACTAATGGTAGAAGTTGAATTACTTTTTTTGATATTTTATACAAAACTGCATGAGTCTAAGTGGCATTTATCAATCCTTTTCCATTTGTATCTTTTTGTTATAAATTCTAATTTGAGTATAATCTTTATTCCTCCATTCCTAAGTATTTCATACATTACATATATATATGGAGTTTAGTAAAATTTCATGTGATTTAGTAAACAGAATATAAATTCCATTATTGCTAGATCGAATCATATGAATATGATTCGATAAAGATTGAGAAATGGGATTTTTTGATAAATGGAAAATTAAAAAAAAATGCTCGGGGATGGAAATGAGGGAATGTCTACAGTATCTAAGTTTAATCAGATACAATTTGAAGGATTTTAAAGGTTTATTGATCAGGGCTTAAAAGAAGAACTTTATAAGTTTCCAAAAATGGAAGATACAGATCAAGAAATTGAATTTCAATTATTTGTGGAAACATATCAATTGGTAGAACCGTTGATAAAAGAAAGAGATGTTGTATATGAATCACTCACATATTCTTCTGAATTATATGTATCCGCGGGATTAATTTAGAAACCCAGTAGGAATATCCAAGAACAAACAATTTTTATTGGAAACATTCCTTTAATGAATTCCCTTGGAACTTCTATAGTAAACAGAATATACAGAATTGTGATCAATCAAATATTGCAAAGCCCTGGTATCTATTAACTGTCAGAATTAGATCATAACAAAATTTCGGTCTATACAGGCACCATAATATTAGATTGGGGAGGAAGTTTGGAATTAGAAATTGATAAAAAAGCAAGCATATGGGCTCGTGTGAGTACAAAACAAAAAAAATCTATTCTAGTTCTATCATTAGCTATGGGTTCGAATCTAAGAGAAATTCTAGAGAATGTTTGTTACCTTGAAATTTTCTTGTATTTCTTAATAGATAAGGAGAAAAAAAAATTGGGTCAAACGAAAATTCCATTTTGGAGTTTTATTAACAATTTTCTTGTGTAGGCGAGGATTCGATATTTTTTGAATCCTTATGTAAGGAATTACAAAAAAATTCTTTCACCAAAGATATGAATTAAGAAGGATTGGCTGACGAAATCTGAACCGGAGATTGAATCTTAATATACCTCAGAACAATACATTTTTGTTACCACGAGATATATTGGCCATCAGTTGGAATGGTTTATGGATCCCAAACCACTATAACGGTGGAACCTAATAAAATAGTAATTACAACCCAAGAAGTAATAAGTACTTGAGCATGGACTTGTAAACCTCTTATTTGCCAATAGAACTGTTGGCCTACCTCTACACCAGATAGATTGTATAACCCTTTTAGTGTGTTGATGGAACATGATATAACATTCATGTTACCCCCTGACAGAAATAAGAACTTTAAATTATTTTGATTCAACCATCTCTTTTTTTCGACTTGCCTACTTGAATTGTGTATTTTGGTTTTGGATACCAACTAAACTAATCACATAATATTCACAGTTATTTTTCTCTTTTTCTTTTGTGTGGTTCAGCAGTAGTAATCGATTCCATAAATCTAGGGAGTCCCCCCCCCCCCAAAAAAAATATCTTATTATTAATCAAGGATTTTATATATAGCTAAAACAACCCTTACAAATCATGAATACTAATTTGTTAAGAATTAATCGAATTGAAGCTATAGCATTATCATTTGCTGGAATTGAAATATCTGCGACATCGAGATCACAGTTTGTATCGATTAAAGAAATTATTGAAATTCCCAAAGTGATACATCCTCGAAGAGTCATATATTCTTCTTGCTGATCGATGATGATTACAATATCAGGCAACCTCGTCATGTATTTAATCTCGCCTAGATATGTTTGCAAGTGAGATAATTGTCTCTTCAACACAACTGCATCTCTTTTTAGAAGACGGTTGAGCCTTCTTGTTTTTTGTTCCATTCTCAAGTCTCTAAACTTATGAAGTCTCGTTTCTATAGTGGACCAATTTGTTAACATACCACGGAGCTATTTTTTATTAACATAATGACACCGAGCCCTTACTGCAGCCCCCGCCACTGAATTAGCTGCTTTATTTTTAGTCCCAACAATTAAGAATTGTTTTCCCCTATTTGCTGCATCAAACACTAAATCATAAACTTCTAATAAAAAATGAGCAGTTCTAGTCAGATTTGTAATATGAATACCTTTACGCTTTGCAGAGGTATAAGGTGTCATTCTAGGATTCCATTTTCTAGTATCATGACCAAAATGAACTCCTGCATCCATCATCTTTTCCAAATTTATTTTCCAATATCTTTTTGCCATTTCTCCTCACACTTCCTTTTTTTTTTTTTTTGAAAAAAAAGAGAAATGAGGTACCCTGAAATAAATAATTGTTCTAATGGAACCTTCTCTTCTACCAGAGATTGGTCGTTTATACACGATCCAAGCCATTACTTTCTATTTGTTATTATCTTTATTACTGTTAACAAATTAAACAAATCAAATGACTACAACAAACAACAAATAGTTAAGTTAAAAACATGAATCCGCTCTTCGGAATCATTAAATCCTATAAAAGATCGTTCGAATGTATTATATAAATTCTTTCTTTTTTCCAAAAGAATGCTGGGTCTTGAACAATGCACTAATCCTTTGAATCCAGTACCCGCCGGAATCATCCCCCTAGAACAATGTTCTTTTTCAGGCCTTTCAACCAATCGATACGACCCCAAAGAGCAGCTTTTGCTAAAACTCCAGCGGTTTCTTGAAAACTTGCTTCGGATATAAAACTTTGAGTATTCAGAGATGCTCTCGTTATTCCTAATAAGATGGCTCGACAACAGATCGCTTTTTCTAAAGAACATCCCATTCGTTCTGCTCGTAACAATCTAATCAATTCTCCAGGTAAAAGAACATTAGACATTCCCTTTTTTGAAACCAAGACTTTTGATCTTATTTGACGTATAATAGTTTCTATATTCCTATTATGGATCTGCCCTTGGGATCGATAAACCTTTTGGATCTTATTAACCAAAGAGATACGACTTTGCACTATAGTTAGCTCAGCACCAATCAAGAATCCCCAAGGAATTCCAAGAATTCATGTTATACACTTGTTCTAACCCTCAACTATCTTTTCTAGGTTCATCGATATTGAATCAATTGAACGTACTTCTAACACTTGTTCCACTTTTGGAAGACCTTGTGTTATATCACCATATCTTGATTTTTCATATATAAATGTAACTAACGTATCTCTTTCATAAAAGATTTCTCCATAATGCCCATGAACAGTTGCTCCTGGAGTAGCCAAATAAGGCTTAGCTGATCTTATTACTACAGAGTCAATTTGAAGAATTAAAACTTGACCCGATTTTAGGTGCGGTCCGTTTTTGGCTATACATACATTTTCACAAATGAATTGCCCAAGACTAATTATTGTGGACGTTTCTTCACAATAATTATGATGATAATTTTGATGGAGAAAATACCAATTCAAATTGAATGGATTCAAAACGACGTTACTCCATTGATGGGGATTATAAATCCTCCCGTTTTCATCCATCAAGTAATATTTAATTACTTGAAAAATATGTTTTAAATTGTCAAGCTAAAAATATTTTGTTACCAAAATCTGATGATGAGTTATTAAGCGGTAAAATGAACAAAAATTCGTAATTTCAATGGCTGTTCCTAAAGAGCTCGACGAATTTCTAATTATAATTAGAGGATTTTTTTTAATTTTAATTGATTCTTTTATCACATTATGATATTTTACATGATTGAATGGACCCATTTGAAAATAATTAGATGATGACAAAATTATCAAAGATTGGCATTTCTTATTTCTATTCAAAAACATACGAATAGTTTTGTGATTTTGGCTAAGTGATTGTTGAATCCTTGCCTTTGAATAAATGGAATAAAATGGATTGATGCGATCTGACCCATTATCAGAGATCAATCTTGAACCTGACGGATCGTTCCTTTTTCTTATATACAAAATATGGGATTTCACTAAGTTGATTCTTAGGAAATCTTGAATCAGACCATTTGTACTCACTTCAACAAAGAAAATATGGACCTCTTCGACGGAAGAACTTTTATTGTCTTGGTCCCAATTCAAGACAAAACAAGTTCGAACCAATTGAATACTTGTGTCAGAAATTCCTTGAGCCGGTTTACCATTTCCATAAAGGATATAATTTACAACTCAAAATTGCATATTATCCTTTTCTCGAAATATATCATGTGGAAAGAGTGTTGCTAATTTATACCATCCGCTATCTCATATGTGGCTATGGGTCACACCAAAACAAAATACTTTTTCTTGGTAGGTGTGATCCGTTGGACATAGATCCAATTTTTCAATGTTTTTGATTCCTTAGAGTTTATTTTTTGCTTTCCTGGCGGTATCAAGATGCCACTATGTCGGGATATCTTGTCTGTCTTTCTCGAAAAATGGATATCTCCAGAAAAGATTTTAAGTTCAATACTTTTTTTTCTCTCCACTTGGACCAATCTGCCTACTTGGCTTCTTGTATTTAAAGTGATTCGTGTATCTACTCTAATGATACTATTGTTCTGTACCATTATGGAAGAAGATTTGGGCAAAATATGCATTTCCTCGGGAATGAAAAAAAATCAATCTACCTTTATTTAGTATTTTGTCTTTTTTTTTTTTGTACAAATGGGAAGTTTCGGATACAATTCGGATATCAGAAAGACTACCATATAAAATACAAGATTTCTCTTCTGATTCCTTCTCGTCGAGCCTTTTGGTCTGTCATTATACCTCGAGAAGTAGAAAGGATTACAATCCCCATCCCACCTAAAATTCTCAAAATTTATTGATAGTTAGAATAGATTTGTAGACTAGGTCGATTGATCCGTTTTAAATTAAAAATAGTTCTATATGGTTCTTTCATATTTCTTCTATGTCGTAAGGTTAAAATAAAAAAAAATTCTTATTTTCTCGATGTTTCCTTATGTTCTCGATAAAACCTTCTCATAAAAGTATTTTAATAATGTTTTCGGTGATGTTAGTAGATGCTATCCGAAGCCTTCCTTTTCTATTCATCTCAGCATTTTGTATAGAGATTATTATATCAGCAATAATGTCCCTATCCATGATAAACTAAAATTATTCTTGCTCTTGAATTTTGATATAATCAACATGTTCTTTTTTTTATTTATATATAGTTTCTTTTTATATTTTATATTTATATTTATATATATTATATATAAATTGTATTAAATTAATATATGAATTTAATTTTTCTACAAGTACAAGTATTATCTATTATTATATAATAATTATATTAAGGGTATATATGTGAAGGGTAGATGCGTGAGACACAATCTACTAATTAATCTATTTGATTTAAATCCTATAACTTTATTCAGGTCTCATCTTATGATATCTTAGGAGCTAATGAAACTATTTTAGTGAAATTTAACTGTTTGAATTCCCGAGGGATCGCACCAAAAACTCGAGTTCCTTTTAGATTTCCTTCTTGATCAATGACAACTACGGCATTGTCATCATATCGTCTTATCATCCCATTCTTACGTTTGAGTTCTTTACAAGTACATACAATTATAGCTCTGATCACTTCTGTTCTTTTTAGAGGTGTATTTGGTGCTGCTTCCTTGATCACAGCAACAATAACGTCACCAATATAAGCATATCGGCGATTATTAGCTCCTATGATTCGAATACAATTCTTAGGCCTACGACATTCAAATGGGTCTGAGGTTGAATCATATCATTTTTTTTAATCTGTTCTTTAGACAAAGTAAAAAAAAGAAATATTGTTTGTTAAAAAAAAAAAAAGAAGAAAACTTGCAATTTTTTATCTCTAAGACATCTTTCTTTTGTGATTCTATATTCCTATTCCGAAATGATGAATTGCGTTTTTATAGGCATTTTGGACGCGACTATTAGAATAGCCCTTCTGGCTATATTTTCGGCTACTCCACCTATTTTATAAAGTATTCTACCTGGTTTAACGATAGCTACCTAATATTCGGGAGATCTTTTCCTCAAACCCATACGTGTTTTCATAGGTCTTATTGTAACCGATTTTTCTGGAAATATACGTACCCATATTTTTCCACCATGGCATATATTTTGTGTCATTGCTCATTGCCCTGTTTCTATTTGTCTAGATGTGATCTAAGCGGGTTCAAGTGCTTGAAGAGCATATCTACCAAAACAAATACAATTACCTCGATAAGATATTCCTCTCAGTCTTCCTCTATGTTGTTTACGAATTTTGGTTCTTTTAGGGTTATAGTTGATGGTTGTTTCTAAATTCCATCTCTACTATAGAACTGGACATGAAAGTTTCTTCTCATCCAGCTTCTCGCGAATGGATGGATTAAAAAAGATTTATTAAGATATACATGTAGTTAATGAATAATAGACTCAATCATGGGATTCTTTGAGATTTCATCTAATCTATTCTAAATTTGTATATGTTTTTAGGAAATAGAATTCATCTTGAATTCTATTTGTAGATAATGTAATGTCGAATGTCATTTTTGTTGGAGTTAGAATCTTATAATGAATCCTTATTTTGTTTTGCCTTTTTTTATCATATTGAATCGACCAAAATTTATCAATCCAATAAAATCAACTTTTCATGGGCGAATATTTACTCTTTCAATATCTATTTCGATTTTAGGGCTAGCTCATGACTTTTCAGAATCAGAATAAGAATAAATGAATTGGTTTCTGGTTTGTTCCACCATCCCACCCAATGAATCATTAGGATTCCTTTTCAATAGAATCTTCTGCATTCATGGGTTCCATCATTCCTATCACTTCTTGATTAATGTTTAGGTCTGCATTCTACAATGGAGCCCCTAATGAAATTTTTTAATTTATTCTTGAGTCAATCTTCTCAGTTTTTATTGACTAAAGGCTCTTTTTTTTTTTTTTGTTCTATGAACAGGTTCATCTACTTATGCATGAATCTGTATTGATGCTTTATTACATTGCCTTTTCTTTTATGAGATGATTTCATAGACCTTCCATATTGGAATCATATATCATTGACATTTCTTTTTTTTCTCTCTCTCATACTTCCATTTATCTGCATACTTTTCTATTTTGCTTCATAACTTATAAGTAGATTGATTTTTTTATTTTTTTATAAAAAAAATTCGGTTGCTATAATCATATGACCAATATATCATATCATAACTGCTATTTTGGATCCAGATAATGCGAAGCAATGAGTTGGTTATTAATGCTTGCTATAGTTATTAGTTCCTATTAAAGTTATAGGTCGGTTCATTTTTTTTAATCCTAATGCTAAACAAACCAACGAGTCACACACTAAGTATAGCAATTATATCAAAGGATTGATTGAATTTTTATTCAACCTTATTGATGATTTTTTTGATTGAATATAAAAAAAAGAAAGAAATAGTGTCTTTTTTTTTATCACTGGATAGAATGTAAAGACAAGTAAAATCTTTTTATTCTTCTTCTACAAATATTCAAATTTTGATTCCCAATATCCCATAGATAGTTCGAACTGTATAGGAACAATAATCAATTTTAGCCTTAATGTTTTGTAAAGGAACCCTACCTTCTCTGATCCATTCGACAAGTGCAATTTCTTTTTCGTCAATACGCCTAGCAATTTCCACTTGAATTCCTTTTGTATTCGTCTGTTCAGTTAATTCAATAGCTTTCTTCATTGCTTTACGAAACGAAACTCTATTCTTTAATTGTCCGATTATAAATTCTGCAAGAATATTAGGGTGTCCATAAGGATTTGCAATTCTTGTAATAGCAATGTTGAGTTTTCGATTCACACAATTAAGTTCTTTTTGTACATTTGGCTATAATTCTTCCATTCTTCGTGGCTTAACTTCAATTAATAATTTTGAGAATCCATATAAATTATGACCTGAATCAGATCGATTCTTTTCTGAATTTTTATATGCGCAATTCCCTTAACACCGGAGGATATTATCATATTTTTTTTTACATAATTCTTGATACAGTCTCATATTTTTTTATCTTCTTGTAAACCGTCAGAATAATTTTTTTGGTTGTGCAAACCAAAGAGAATGATGGCTTTGGGTTGTACCAACTCTGAAACCAAGTGGATTTATTTTTTGTCCCATAAGCCACCACGACTATTACTATATGTATCATGACATGTCATCTTTGTGTTCTTATTTATCCATCCAGGTTTTTAAAGCACATTACATATTCTTCATAGAAGGGTGTATCTTCCAATACGATAGTTATATGAAAAGTGGGTCTTTTTATTGGATAACTTCGTCCTCGGGCTCGAGGTTTTAATTTTTTCACAGTAGTGCCTTCGTTTACTTCGGCTTTACTAATGACTAAATTTGACCCATATTGTGACTAGCATTTGCTGTTGCAGAATAAACCAATTTAAAATGGGATAACATGCTCGATAAGGCATGAGTTCTAGTATCATAAGTGTTTCCTCATAGGAACGTCCACGAATCTGATCAATTACTTTTCGCACCTTGTGGGCGGACATACATATATGTTTACCTAAAGCATATACTTTTGTATATGACTTCCTCTTTCTCTTCTTTATCATAAGGTTCACCTCTTACTAATGAATCTATATTAATTTTATTTTTGATGAGATCTATTATCATTTTTCGCATGTCCGCGAAAATTTATAGTGGGTGTAAATTCTCCCAATTTGTGTCCTACCATATGATCTGTTATATAAACAGGCAAGTGTTCCCTTTCATTATCAATAGCAATGGTATGACTGATCATCTTGGGTATAATGGTAGATGCTCAGGACAAAGTTATTATTATTGCTTTTTTCCCTTTTGTATTAAGCTTATTAATTTTTCTTAATAAATGATTTGCTTCAAAAGGATTTTTTTTAGTGAACATGTCACAGTTAACTAAGTCTTATTTTTTTAAAAGATGAAGAAAAAAATTTTGTTTTCTCTCATATTTACTATGACGACGAAGAATCAAATTATCACTATATTTATTCCTTTTTCTACTTCTTCTTCCAAGTGCAAGATAACCCCAATGGGTTGCAGGTTTTTTTTATCAATTGGAGCCCTCCCTTCACCACCTCTATGGGGATGGTTTACAAGGTTTATAACTACTCCTCTTACTACAGGACACTTATCTAGCCAAAATTTAGATCCAGCTCTACCCAAACTTCTCTTGTTCACCCTAACATTCCCTACTTGTTTGACTATTGCTGAGCAGTTTTTGGATATCAAACGGACCTTTCTAAAAGGTAATTTTAATGTGGGCGATTTCTCCTCTTTTGCAATCAGTTTCACTACAGCACCCGCTGCTTTAGCTAATTGTCCACCCTTTCTAAGTGTGATTTCTATGTTATGTATGACAGTGCCTAAGGGCATATCGGTTGAAGTGGATTCTTTTTTTTTTTATCAATCAAAATCCCTTCCTAAACTGTACCAGCTTCTCCTAAAGCATCGACTTTTTGGATGTAGATGATGATATCTATACAGATGGATCTTACATATATCGTACAATGAAGTACCACACGAATGGATATATAGGAATCCAAATCTGTCGAATAACTCATGTTAGGATCTTCTATATCCTAGGCCTTCCCGTTCTGTCATCTGACTTATGTTTTTCATGTAGCATTCAGACCGAATGACTCTATGAAATTACGTCGATACTTCCATATATTATGGGTCACGTAAGAGATATCTCTATTTTTCCCTCGGGGAATCTTTAGAATTACCACTACTTAGCTTTCAATTCGCCTCTGACCATCAAATGAAATGTGAATAACTTGTCCTCCTCTCTTTGAAACAAGAGGCACTTTTGGTTATGTCGATGCTTGAAATAATTTTGTCTTTTCCATATTACTATATCACTAGAGTCAATAATTTCATATGAGGAACTACTGAACTCAATCACTTGCTGCCGTTACTCTTCAGTTTTCTATTGAGATCTATCATGTAGAGGTACTCAAATTGGATCAGTGATCAATTTCTAGGTTTCATCGTAAACCTAATTGGTTACTTCCAATTACATAAATCAATAGTTCAAATCGCACTCAAAGGTAGGGCATTTCCCATTTTTATAAGAACTTCTGTACCAAAAACAATAGGATCTCCAATTATAGCCCCTCTAGGATGTAAAATATATCTCTTCTCACCATCCCCATAGTGTATGAGACAAATGTATGCATTTTGATTAGGGTCATATTTTATGGTTACGATTCTACCATATATGTCTTTTTCATTTCGTTGAAAATCGATTTTACGGTATAGATGCTTATGACCTCCCTCTCTATGCCTTGCGGTAATGATTCCTCTGGCATTACGACCTTTACCACAACGATGCTGTCCATAGATCAAATTATTTGTGGATTGGATTTCACTTGACTGTCTACAACTCTATTGCGTGTGTTCGGGGTAAAAGTTTTGTATAAATGTATCGCCATGCTATTAAGTATTTTGATTTAAGTTCTTTTCTTTCTAAAAGTGGAATAGAATAACCTAGTTGAAGCGTAATGATCATATGTCTGTAATGCATTGTATGTCCCATAATATGTCCCATTCTTCTACCCTTTTCGGGGAGTCGATGACTATTCATAGCTATTATCTTGACACCAAAGAAGAGTTCGACCCAATGCTTTATTTCTGTCCTAGTTGATCCTGATTCAACATTAGAAGTATATTGATTTTTCCCCAATAACCGAATACTTTTGTCTGTAAATGCTGCATATTTAATTCCATCCATAAATCTATTTTCTTCCCTATGAGTTTTAGTCTTAATAAGAAAGCTAGTTCTTACTATTCATATGTTATGATATGAATATACCACACCAATTCGTTATGTATAAATGATGAGATTCCATTGATATAGGGCCAATTCCAATAGACTTATTGAAGGGTCCCATTGGTGTGCATTCAGTAGGAATTAAACCTACGAATTCGCAAATTATGAGTTGGGCGCTTTAACCGTTCAGCCATGGATGCTTAGCGGGGATCTTCGTACATGGTGAATAACCAAATTCCAATTAAAATGAAATTTTTAGGATAAATCAATGCAATTTAGGAGGAATCAATGAAAGGATATCGATTCAAATCCTGGATTTTCGAATTGAGAGAAATATTGAGAGAGATTAAGAATTCTCACTATTTCTTAGATTCATGGACCCAATTCAATTCAGTGGGATCTTTCCTTCACATTTTTTATCACCAAGAACATTTTATAAAACTCTTGGACCCTCGAATTTGGAGTATGCTACTTTCACGCAATTCAGAGGGTTCAACAAGCAATCGATATTTCACGATCAAGGGTGTAGTGCTATCTGTAATGAGGATCCTTATATATTGTATTAACAATCGAAATATGGTCGAAAGAAAAAATCTCTATTTGATAGGGCTTCTTCCTATACCTATGAATTCCATTGGATCCAGAAATGATACGTTGGAAGAATCTTTTGGGTTTTCCAATATCAGTAGGTTGATTGTTTCGTTCTTGTATCTTCCAAAAGGAAAAAAGACCTCTGAGAGCTGTTTCCTGGATCCAAAAGAGAGTACTTGTGTTTTTCTAATAATTAAAAAGTGTATCATGCCTGAATCTAACTGGAGTTCGCGGTGGTGGAGGAAATGGATCGAAAAAAAGAGGGATTCTAGTTGTAAGATATCTAATGAAACCGTCGTCGGAATTGATATCTTATTCAAAGAGAAAGATATCAAATATCTAGAGTTCCTTTTTGTATATTATATGGATGATTCGATCCGCAAGGGCCATGATTGGGAATTGTTTGATCATCTTTCTCCGAGTAAGAGGCGAAACATAATCAACTTGAATTCAGGGACAGCTATTCAAAATCTTAGTGAAAGACGAGATTTGTTATCTCATGTTTGCTTTTCATGAAAAAAAATACCAATTGAAATGGAAGGTTTCTTCAAACAACAAGGAGCTGGGTCAACTATTTAACCAAATGATATTGAGCATATTTCCCATCTTTTCTCGAGAAACAAGTGAGCTATTTCTTTGCAAAATTGTGCTCAATTTCATATGTGGCAATTTCGCCAAGATCTCTTTGTTAGTTGGGGGAAAAATCCACACGAATCGTATTTTTTGGGGAACATATCGAGAAGAATCGGATTTGGTTAGACAATGTATGGTTGGTAAACAAGGATCGATTTTTTTATCAAGGTACGAAATGTATTGTCAAATATTCAATATGATTCCATAAGATCTAGTTTCATTCATGTAACGGATTCTAGCCAATTGAAAGGATCTTCTGATCAATTCAAAGATCATTTTGATTCCATTAGTAATGAGGATTCAGAATATCACATATTGATCAATCAAAGAGAGATTCAACAACTAAAAGAAAGATCGATTCTTTAGGATCCTTCCTTTCTTCAAACAGAATGAACAGAGATAGAATCAGACAAATTTCCTAAATTCCTTTTTAGATATTCCTCAATTCCTTGGCTATTCACGAAACGTGAAAAGCGGATGAGTAATCATCTGCTTCCGGAAGAAATCAAAGAATTTCTTAGGAATCCTACAAGACCCATTGGTTCTTTTTTCTCTGACAGATGATCAGAACTTCATCTAGGTTCGAATCCTACTGAGAGGTCCACTAGGGATTAGAAATTATTGAATAAAGAACAAGATGTTTCTTTTGTCCCTTCCAAGCGATCGAAAAATAAAAAAATAGTTAATATATTCAAGATAATTATGTATCTACAAAATACCGTTTAAACCCAAGTATGTTATTGCTATGGGAGCATGTACAATTACAGGAGGGATGTTCAGTAAGGGTCTCTGAAGTGGATGATGGTTGATAAAGTAATTCTTGATCATAATTTCTAATATGTGTACTACGTACAAAAATAAACTTGTGATTGGTAGTAAAACACCGATTTCCCTATCAAGATCGAATTCTATCTTCATAGATTTCTCGAGATATTTTCTTATGAAGTTTTGTTATAGCATCTATAACTGCCTCTAATTTAGGTAAACAGCCTAGCAAATAGACATCCACAGGAATTAGCTTATCAACTTGCCGAACAGTACTACAAGAATCAATACTGAGCATCCCTCATGTAATTGTACATGCTCCCATAGCAATAACATACTTTGGTTCAGGCATTTGTTCATATAATCTCACTAAAGAAGGAGCCATTTTCATTGTTACTATGCTGGCTATTAAAATTAGGTCCGCCTATCTAGGACTTGATCTTGGTACCAATCCATAACGATCAAAGTCGAATCGTGAGCCTATTAATGAGGCAAATTCAATGAAGCAACAACTGGTACCATAAAGAAGCGGCCATAAACTGGAAAGTCTTGACCAATTTGAAAGATCGCTTAATGTAGTTAAAATAACTGAATTTTGGGTTGTTCGATCAACTAAGGTAAATTCAATAGAATTCATAATTGTATCAATGTTCATAATGTTTTTTTTTTTACTTTTTTCTTTTTATTGTTATTGTCTGAATATTCAGGAACTAAGACCATTCCAATGCTCCATTTCGCCACGCATAAACTGAACCAAAAATTAGGATAAGCACAAAAATGGAAGCTTCCATAAAAATGGATACCCCCAATACATCGAAACTCATTGCCCATGGATAAAGAAAAACTGTTTCAAAATCAAAAATAACAAAAAATAGAACAAACATATAATAACGAATTCAAAATTGTAACCAAGCATCGCCCATTGGTTCTATACCCTATTCATAACTAAAGAGTTTCTCTGGACCTTCGCTAATTGGAGCTAAAACTCTGAAAATTAGAAATGCCAAAATAGGAATAACACTTGATATTATTAGAAATGCCCAGAAGATATCATATTCGTAAAGCAAAAACATAGACGAACTCCTATGAATGTGAAAAATATACCGGATTAGTCGATTCGAATTGGAATTGATTGTCAAGTCATACATAACTGTTTTGTGAAAACAAAAATTGAGTTTGATCAAATCGTCAAGTTTCGTTTGTTTGTTGTGGTACATATCTCATTTTAAGATTTATTGATTGAAATCTTATTTTATTTTCATTACACTTATTTTTTGATATAGTATGAATATATAGATTTCTTTTATACAAAACAAATCAAACTTTCTCGCTTTCAACTCGCTTTGTATTTTTCTAAGTAAAATAATAAAATACGGTGGAAATTCTAAACTAAATAGAATTCTCATTTTTTTAATTCTAATATGTATTAAAGTACTAAAAATTAAAAAATCTTAAATTACAATTTGAAATTCTAAATCGATTTCTTATTCTATTTTGAATATTATTATCTTTCATTATTTTTGTTTTATTATTATTATTATTTTTATTATATTATATTATATTAATAATATTTTTATATTTTTTATATTAATAATATTATTATATTTATATTAATAATATTATTTTAATTTTAATTATTTTAATTTTAAAATTAAATAATAAATAATTTTTTATTATTTATATTTATATTATAAAAATAAAATATTATGTTATTTATGTTATGTTTATGAAATTTTTTTTATGAAAATCTCTTCATTTTTCAAACTTTAACGTGTCCACGAATGTAGTAAGGCCTTCCTAGATCCATATGGCTTACTATTAGATTCGATTGGGGTTAAGTTAGGTTTGAGTTTTAATCTTTGACCGGGTTTATGTCATAATTTTGAATCCACAAATTCAAAAAGATTTGGTGTGTATACAAAAAAAAGAAGTATCACTAACTCTTTGATTGTAAACAGTAAAAGAGAAAAATTCATATATAATCAATCCGCCTACAAAGATTAATGAAGAAAAATTGCTTTGTTTTGGTTGATCCAAGATTAAAAAGAAATATATAGTGATTGGATCCATTGAAATGAAATGTGCTTTTGTATTCAGTTTTGCTGTGAACGATCCCCATGTGAGCAGGCTTATGGGAATGATTTTATTTCGATGAACCAAGCAAGCAAAAGCGACCTGTTACAAACAAGAAAGAATACAATAATGAGGAAAAAAATATACAATTTTTTGTACTTGAATATTATTTATAATATTATTTATTTAATTTATAATATTATTTATTTATAATATAAATAATATTATATACATATACTTTATAAATAAATAATAAAATAATTATTATCAAAATCGAACTGATTATTATCAAAAAAGATCGAACTGATTATTATCAAAATGATTCGAACTCTTTCAAAGACCCAACATGCATTTTTTTTTTTTTTTTGCAGTGGGCTCTTTCATTAACTGATATTTATATCAGTTAGTCTACTATATTTTTTTCTTAACAGAAAGAAAAGAAAATGGCTCCACGTGCTGTGATTCATTATTTGAATTCTAATACAATACAGGAGCACTACCAAAGTGCTTCAAAGAAGGGTTATATTGATGTAGGTTTGCTTCTAGCCTAGATCAACCTAAGTTAAATGGAGTCTCTATCATCCTGATTAAAAAATCTAACATGAAACCTCAGACACCTTAAGGTTCATAGTCATAGGACGAAAAGAGAATTTTTGAGGTCCTTATACTCATTATGCCTAGCATTGAATAGAATGGGTATTCACCCTATCAATATCTCAAATCAATGATGGATTCTATTTGGCTCCCACCTAAAAGGGCATCAAAATCGGACCAAACCATTTGTCAGGCTATTGTTCTCTTGTTCTCGAAAAGTTATGGAGTAAGACATTGATTTCTCAATAAGATAAGATCAACCAATTCGTTTAATTGCAAGATGGACTCCTTTGAAACACATTGGAGCACGTGTAAACGAGGTGCTCGACCTAACTGAGCTATAGCCCTTATGTTTATGATACACATTTTATATTATCATATTATGTAGATAATTTCTTATCAAGATGAATATTACATGATCCAACATCATATCTTTTTTATCTGTCTAATTGGTATTGCTTATAAGTAATATTGGATTTATAATCCATTGATGTGATAGGTGTCCCTTTTGTTTCTCTTTACAATGATAAATGACCTACTTAACTCAGTTGTTAGAGTATTGCTTTCATACAGTGGGAGTCATTGGTTCAAATCCAATAGTAGGTAGAACTTAGTAGCTACCATTGACCATGGTGTCTAATCAATTTTTCTACTCACATTCTTTTTCTTTTATTGATTTTGTATCTTTTCTATCTTATTTTTATTTTCAATTTTAAATTTTTTTTCTTATATCATAATCTGATTCCACTTGATTGTATTTAAGTGGTAGAAAATTGAAATGAGGTCTATAAACAGAACTTATCTTTATTTTATATAGAAGTTCTTTTGATTATTTGGGCGTACTAACTAGTTACAAAATCGCATTGATAGTCTCGACTCGTGTCCGAGCTCATCTGAGAGCTAGATTTGCCTCAATTGTTTATCTCTTGCCTTCAGCTTTCCTCAAATTAGCTTTCGCTATTTCAAGATTTTGCTAAGCTTCTTGTGGATCAATGTCACTACTCTTCTCTACATCATTTACTAAAATAAAGATTTCATTATTACCTATTCTAGCAAAACCACCCATCAGAGCCATCGTTAACCATTGGTCGTTAAGGTGTATTCTCAAAATACCTATATCTACAACTGTGGCAATAGGCGCGTGATTTGCTAATACGCCAATTTGTCCATTATTAGTAGATAAAATGATTTCTTTTACTTCTGAATCCCAAACAATTCAATTATGAGTCAATACACAAAGATTTGAGGTCATTTCTTCAATTTGCTCTCAATTTCTAAGTTCGTAGCCTTCACAGTAGCTTCATGATGTTACCTACTAAGTAAAAGGCCTGTTCAGGAAGATTGTCTAATTCTCTGGAAAGGATCAAATTAAACCCTGTAATAGTTTCTGCTAGACCGACATTATTTCCCCGAAGAACCGGTAAATACTTCTTCTACGAAAAAGGGTTGTGATAAGAAACGCTCAATTTTTCACGTCTTGATACGGTTAAGCAATCTTTTTTGGATAATTCGTCCAAGCCCAGGATGGCTATAATGTCCTGAAGTTCTTTGTAACATTGTAAAGTTTGCTTAAATCTTTGCGCAGTTGCATAATGTTCTTCACCAATGATCCGGGGTTGGAGCATAGTTGATGTAGAGTCTAAAGGATCTACCGCTGGATAGATACCTTTTGCAGCTAATCCTCTTGATAGTATGGTAGTAGCATCTAAATGTGCAAATGTTGTGGCAGGAGAAGGGTCAGTCAAATCGTCCTTAGGTACATAAACTGCTTGAATAGAAGTTATGGACTCTTATTTGGTAGAAGTAATTCTTTCTTGTAAAGAACCTATTTCAGTACTAAGGGTGGGTTGATAACCCACAGCGGAAGGCATTTTACTCAATAAGGCGGATACTTCGAATCCTACTTGGATGAAATGGAAGATATTATCGATAAATAGAAGTATGTCTTGTTCATTAACATCTCGAAAATATTTTGCATAGTTAGGGCAGTCAAACCAACTCTCATACGAGCTCTTGGCTGTTCATTCATCTGACCGTAGACTAGAGCCACTTTTGATTCCGCAAGATTTTATTCATTAATGACTCTAAATTCTTTCATTTCCATGTAAAGATCATTTCCTTCACAAGTACGTTCCCCTACTCTGCCAAATATGGATACACCCCCATGAGCTTTAGCAATGTTGTTGATCAATTCCATAATGAGTATTGTTTTACCCACTCTAGCTCCCCCGAATAGTTAGACTTTTCCTCCATGATGATAAGGGGCTAAAAGATCTACTACTTTAATTCCTGTTTCAAAAATAGATAATTTTGCATGTAATTATATAAAGGCAGGCGCAGATTTATGAATGGGAGATGTTGTGTAAGTATCTACAGGCCCTAAATTATCAGTTGGCTCTCCAAGCACATTGAAAATTTGTCCTAAAATCACTTCGCCGACTGGAACACTTAGAGGAGCTCCCGTATCAATCACTTCCATTCCTCGCATTAGACCATCTATAGCAGTCATAGCTACAACTCTAACTCGATTATTTCCTAATAATTAGTGTACTTCACAAGTCACATTAATTTCTTAACCGACAGTATCTCGACCCTTAACCACCAGAGCGTTGTAAATATTAGGCATCTTCCCCAAGGGGAAAGGCTACATCTAGTGCCTGACCAATATTTAAGCAATACGGCCCAGGTTTTTTTTTCAAGCATAGAAACCCCAGGACTAGAAATAGTAGGATTTATTCTCATAATATAAAAAAATAATAATATGTTAAAATTTGTTGTGAAATAAATGTTTGTTGTCCCAACCATTTTTCTTAGTCCCGATCCCGATGAAGGAAAAGGAGTAATTTATAACAAAGTTTTTGTGTTATTGATTTCTAAGCGTAGTGCTTCTTCTCCTATGCTGCCTATTGGTATTAGTGTAGTAGGATTGACCTGCAATATAGAATCCATAGGTGTAACCTCGTGCTCAATACTAAAATCAACAATTGAATCATCTGAGGCTACATTAATCGTGGATACATGACAGAAGGGATTGTTTTATTTATATTAAAAATTTCACCTTCAACAAGCATAGATTTATTTCAATAATCTTTCTATCATGAATCATATGTCTTTTTCCTATTCCTAAGACTGAGAGAAAAAAATTTAAAAAAAACAATAATGATAATCAAATCGCACCATCTCTGTAATACGTAAATGCCTCTTTTTCTCCTAAAGTTGTCGAGATTATTCTTAATAAGATATTGGCTACAATTAAAAAGGTTTTGTCAATAAAATTTACATTTATACGCAATCTAAGCATAGGTAGTAATCTATTCCATAACTCTTTTCATTATCTCTCGTGAGAAAATGATCCCACAAACAAAAGAATTGTACATTACGAACTAACATAAAAGCAGACTCATTAAAATTAAAAAAAAAACCTTCTACCTTTTTTTTTTATAGGAATCAATAAAAAATAAGAAATATTTGATTTGTTTGAATCCAATTCAATTTCATCAAAATTTGTTAGTATAAGAATGGAAGTGACTATTCTGATTTCATCGAAGTTGAAGAATCAAAGAATACATTAGGATAATTCAAAAAGTTTTGATTAAATTATGGAAAAAATAATCGAAGAATCGTTTTGTGATGAAAATAGAATAACACCCCCCCCCCCGCCATTTTCATTTTTTCTTTTGTTTTGTACATAGCAGGTATACACTATATAATAAAATTTCAAATATATATATATATATATATATAATCCTTAAAATGATTTAGGAATTTGTAATAGATCCGCGAGGTATTTGTAATAGATCTACGAGGTAAGGGGTTGTTGTTGAGGGTCTAAAACTATAAAGGAATTTTAGAATTCTTATGGAAATGGAATTAGAATTAGAGTCTAAAGAGAATTATAAGTAAACAGTATCCGCATAGTCTTTAAAAAAAAAAGAATAACTCGTTATTCACCCGGGTGCTCAGTCATAATCATTATGTAGGAGAGATGGTCGAGTGGTTCAAGGCATAGCATTGGAACTACTATGTAGGCTTTTGTTTATCGAGGGTTTGAATCCCTCTCTTTTTGTACTTTCAACTAATTCACCACTCTTACGTTACTGATCACAATGTATCAAATCAAACAACAATTGATACCAAATAGCTAGACCTTGGACCTTTCTTTGATATAAATTCTCTATTCCTAATTTCTTTGATACGGATCCCTTACCTTGTGCCCCTTTACTTAACCTTAACTGAGGAAAAAAAAAAAAGGGGCAAAGTTGTACGAACTCTTGTTTTTGTTATTTTAAAAAAGTTAGGTTTAAGTCTGACGAGAATAATATTCTACGACAAGTAATTCATTGATTTTCAAACCGGCCCATTTCCTATCTATTATTTGATTGACTAATCCTTCATATTGGAATGTGTGAAGAGTCAAATGTTTTGGCAATTCCTCATGGGTGGATGAATCAAGAAAATTTTGAATCAACGCTCTAGATTTTTGTTCATCCTTCACTGTAATAATATCTCGGGATTTATAGCAATAACTTGGTATATCTACTATACGATCATTAACTAAAATATGTCTGTGGTTAACTAATTGGTGGGCTTGAGGAGTAATCAAAACCATACCCAATCGAGAAAGGATGTTATCCAAACGCATTTCAAGTAATTGTAGTAAAACCTGACCTGTTGACCCTTTGGCTTTTCCAGCGATACGAATGTATTTACATAATTGTCGTTCCGTAAGACCATAATGAAAATGCAATTTTTGTTTTTCTTCTAAACGAATATGATGTTGAGATTTTTTTCCAGAGCGCGATTGGTTTCTAAAATCGCTTCCTGTTCTAGGCCTTTTACTAGTTAGTCCCGATAAAGTCCCCAGACGACGTATTTTTTTGAAACGAGGCCCTCGGTAACATGACATAAAGACTCCTTATTTTTATTGAAATTTTATAAACCTAAATGAAAACTGAACAAAATGATAAATGAAGTGAAATCCACTAAAGTATTGTACTACAAAGAATAATGAATCAATTGTATCAATATCCAGATCCAAATTTTTTTATTGTATATATAATATATATAAATCAAAAAGAATTTTTTTTTCTTTGATTTATTCTGCAAAGATCTAACTCCTCCAATTTTTATTCATAATTGGAAGTTTTTATAACATAATAGAAATGGTGACTCTTGGAAAAAGGAGAAGAAGTCTTTTCAATGTTCTTTAATTTTAAAAAGACATTATCAATCATGGAAAAAATCAAGAAAATAGAGAAAAGTCGACTATCGGAATTGAACCGATGACCATCACATTACAAATGCGATGCTCTAATCTCTGAGCTAAGCAGGCTCAAATAACCGAAATTGTACATGCAAGGGAATTCAATACACTACTAGATGTTATCTATTAACTAATCATTCTTAGCTATTCATAATTAATATAATATATATCATAATTAATATAGAAAAGAATAAAGAATATAGAATAGAATTTCAAATAAATATTGAATATTGAATATTATATAATAAAACATAACCAGTAATAGAATATAGCCATATATATAATTTCGAATTTCTGTGTCGTTATTTTAGACAGGAAATGTGTTTTTTTAATTTAAATGACATCTGATTTGAAATTTGTGTTTTTTTGTGTTCTAACCTAATTTTATTATTTTATTTCATTTCTAATTTTTTTTATTACCTTATATATATATAATTCTATTCATAAATCTATTTATTTATAACTAGATTTAGAATTCGAAATATAATAGAATCGTAATCTAATAATTAGATTTAGAATCTTTTTACACATTATAGAATTCTAAGTCTAAATGTCTAAATAATAAATAATTGGACTTTTTTAGACTAAATTAATGGAATTCTCTTAGAATTCTAAATCCATATTAATGGAATGATTAGTTATCATACTATAAATTATAAACATAAATATAAATAATTAAAAATTATAAATAATTAATATTAATTAAAAAAATAAAATGAATATAGAATAGAAAGTTGCAACCCAGATAAAAGGAGTCCAATTATAAGGAGACATTCTTCGTTTTGTTTTCATGGAAGCTAAGACGAAAAGAATCGACCGTTCGAGTATTTCACCAAATTGCAAACAAAAATGATAATAAGAGGAACACATATATATGTTATGTTGTATATATCCATCTATATTGAATTGTGAATACAGAAATGATAGAATCATTTTTGATTAGACCAAATAAATATGAGTCTCCAAAATACCAATACCAATAGAGATGAAAGAAGATAGGCAAGAAATCGAATAGGAGTAAACACTTTTAATTCAATATAAGAATCGATATCTATATCTAATGAATTCAACAGTTTTGGCATAATAAAAGAAAAAGGGGAAGGGCATCATAATGAGATCCTAATCTCAAAGTAAAAAAAAAGGGATATGGCAAAATTGGTAGACGCTACGGATTTAATTGGATTTAGCCTTGGTATGGAAACCTACTAAGTGATAACTTTCAAATTCAGAGAAACCCGAGAATGAAAATTGGACAATCCTGAGCCAAATCTTGTTTGACGAGAACAAACAAGAAGTGAGAAAAAAAGGGATAGGTGCAGAGACTCAATAGAAGCCGTTCTAACAAATGGAGTTCACTACCTTGTGTTGATAAAGGAATCCTTCTATCGAAACTCCAGAAAGGATAAACTTATATATACATACATATACGTAATGCAAAACTATCTGAAAAATGATGATCTGAATTTGGATTTCTTTTCATATGAAAAAATAGAATTATCGTGCATCAATTCGAAGTTGAAGAAAAAATCGAATATTCATTGATCAAATCATTCACTCCATAGTCTGACTGATCTTTTCAAGAACTGATTAATCAGACAAGAATAAAGATAGAGTCCCATTCTACATGTCAATACCGACAACAATGCAATTTATAGCAAGATGAAAATCTGTCGACTTTAAAAATTGTGATGGCTCAAGTCTATCCCTAAAAAAGTTTGTTTGACACCCTACCTATTTATTTATCTTTATCCTATGCTCTCTTTTTCTTAGTTATTCAAAATTCATTATCTTTTTCATTCATCTTACTCTTTTATAAACGTATTCGAGCAGAATTTTTTTTTCTTATTACAAGTCTAGTGGTATATATGATAGATGTACAAATGAACATTCTTGAGCAAGGAATACCAATTTGAGTGATTCATAATCCATATCATTATTCATACTTAAACTTACCAAGTCTTCTTTTTGAAGATCCAAAAAATTTTCGATCCAGACTTCAATTTAATACCATTTTTATTTTAATTGACATACACCCAAGTCATCTAGTAAAATGAAGATGATGCTTCGGTAATGGTCCGGATAGCTCAGTTAGTAGAGCAGACGACTGAAAATCCTTGTGTCACCAGTTCAAATCTGGTTCCTAACATAGGATTAATTTGTATGAGTATCTATTTTACAAATTAATTGATATGGATCGACCATAATAGATACTTATCGCTCTAAGTGTCTGGAAATAGACCTTTTTTTTAGATGAGTAAAGAGTATAGTATATAAAGTATGTATATGCAGTAAAAGACAAAATTCAATTATCCTTCTTCGTTTTTTCTTTTTTATTTGTGGCTCCTCTCGTTCAACAAGAATGTTAATATTTCATACATATTGGAAAGGTTAAATTAGTTAGTTGAAAGCCCGAACAAAAAAGTCTAGAGTTCAAGGGTGGAAATATCCAAGATTCATTTCAGATACAGTACAAATAAAATCTGATCCCCTTGCATTTATTTATTTTTCTTTCATATTTTCATATTCTATTTATTCATTCTCTATTATGTGACCTTATAGCTAGAACCCACTAAGTGATGTGCGCGATACAAAGTTCATGGTGCAGCACTCTTTTAGTTCATCCTAGTGGCTGGGCTTTTGCGAAATACATATCTTTCAAATTTGAGAATCTCTTAGTCTATCCGTAAGAATATGAATACGAATGAGACCTCAATTACTCTGTTTGATCTAGAAAAGAATAGAACGTACTGATATTCCTTGTCGTTGTAGAAGTGAAGATTGGTTTGTTATCATTCAATGAGCATCTTGTATTTCATAAAAATTGAGGGCAATATAATCCTTACATAAAGGCCACCCTATCCAACTTTCGGACATTAAGATACGTTTTAGACATGGATGATTATCATAAGAGATTCCCAACATATCATAAGATTCTCGTTCTTGAAAATCTACACCTTTTCAAACCCAAAAAACAGATGGAATTCTAGGATTACTCCTTGGAGCAAATACTTTTATGCATACTTCTTCCAGTTGATCTATACCATATTCTATTCTCGTAAGATGATACACACTGGCTAAAAGTTTGCCTGGTGCCACATCATAGGCACATTAGGAACGTAGATAATTGTAACCATATACATATAAAATTATAACAATGGAATGCCAATCTTCGGGCTTTATTTGTAAAGTCTCTATTCCTTGGTAATCGAAGCCTAAAGATCTATGAACCAGCCCAAGTTTGACTAGCCAAACAGACAAGGGACCTTGCATCTTTTTTTATTTCCCCCGCACTTTTTTGTATAAGATAAGTGTTTCACATTTACATGAACTCTAATTTATGAAGATTAATTTGCTATTTTCTTATTCTATGGAATCTTTCCTAATTCACTAATTCGTGGGAAGATACTGAACTTTTGTATTTGAAAAATGTTTCAGTAAGGATCTCTAAAGTGGATGATGGTTGATAGAGTAATTCTTGATCATAATTTTCAGTATGCGTACTGCGTACAAAAATAAACTTATGATTGGTAGTAACACACCGATTCCCCTATTAAGATCAAATTTTATCTTCATAGATTTCTCGAGATATTTTCTTACGAAGTTTTGTTATACCATATATAATTGCCTTTAGTTTAGGTGGACAGCCTAGAAAATAGACATCCACAGGAATTAACTTATCAACTCCCCGAACTGTACTATAAGAATCGGTACTGAACATCTCTCTTGTAATTGTATATGCTTCCATAGCAATAACATACTTTGGTTCAAGCATTTGTTCATATAATCTCACTAAAGAAGGAGCCATTTTCATTGTTACTGTGCCAGCTGTTAAAATTAGGTTCGTCTGTCTAGGACTTAATCTTGGTACCAATCCATAACAATCAAAGTCGAATCGTGAGACTATTAACGAGGCAAATTCAATGAAGCAACAACTGGTACCATAAAGAAGTGGCCACAAACTGGAAAGTCTTGACAATTTGAAAGATCATTTAATGTAGTTGAAATAATTGAATTTTGGGTTGTTCAATCAACTAAGGTAAACTCAATGGAATTCATAATTGTCTTAATGTTCTTAATGTTTTTCTTACTTTTTTCTTTTTATTGTTATTGTCTGAATATTCAGGAACTAAGACCATTCCAATGCTCCTTTTCACCACACAAAAACTGTACCAACAATTAGGATAAGCTCAAAAATGAAAGCTTCTATAAAAATGGATACCCCAAATACACCAAAGCTCATTGCCCATGGATAAAGAAAAATTGTTTCAACATCAAAAGCAATAAAAACTAGAGCAAACATATAATAACAAATTCAAAATTGTAACCAAGCATCGCTAGTTGGTTTTATACCCGATTCATAACTAGAGAGTTTCTCTGGACCTTTGCTAATTGGAACTAAAACTCTGAAAATTAGAAATGCCAAAATAGGAATAACACTTTATATTATTAGAAATGCCCAGAAAATATCATATTCATAAAGCAGAAACATAAACGAACTCTTATGAATGTGAAAAATATACCGGATTAGTCGATTCGAATTGGAATTAATTGTCAAGTCATACATAACTGTTTAGTCAAAACAAAACTTGAGTTTGATCGAATCGTCTAGTTTCGTTTGTCTGCTGTGGTACATGTCTCGTTTTAAGATTTATTGATTGGAATCCTATTTTATTTCCATTACAGTTATTTTTCGATATAGTTCGATGTAGTATAAATAAATATAGATTTCTTTTATACAAAACAAATCAAACTTTCTCGCTTTCACCTCATTTTGTATTTTTTAAAATAAAATAATAAAATATGGTGGGAATTCTAAACTAAATAAAATTCTCATTTTTTAAATTTTAATATGTATTAGAGTATTGAAATTAAAAAATCTCAAATTAAAATTAGAAATTCTAAATCGATTTCTTATTCTATTTTGAATATTATTATCTATTTTCATTATTTTTATTTTATTATTATATTTATTTTATTATTATATTATATTAATAATATTATTTTTATATTTTTATATTAATAGCATTATTATATTTATATTAATAATATTATTTTAATATTAATTATTTTTAATTTTTAATTTTAAAATTATTAAATAATAAATAAAAAATTTTTATTAGTTATATTTATATTATAAAAATAAAATATTATGTTATTTTTGTTATGTTTATGGATTTTTTTAATGAAAATCTCTTCGTTTTTCAACCTCTAACGTGTCCATAAATGCAGTAAGGCCTTCCTATACTAATAAATTTTTTATTGATTCTTCAACTTTGATGAAATTGGAATAGTCACTTTCATTCGTATACTAATAAATTTTGATAAAATTGAATCGGATTCAAACAAATCAAATATTTCTTATTTTTTATTGATTCCTGTCACAAAAAGATGTAGAAGTTCTTTTTCTTTTTTTAATTTTAATGAGTCTACTTTTATATTAGTTCATACTGTACAATTCCTTTGTTTGTGGGATCATTTTCTCAAGAGAGGTAATGAAAAGAGTTATGGAATGGATTACTACCTATGCCTAGATTGCATATAAATGTAAATTTTATTGATTAAACCTTTTCAATTGTAGCCAATATCTTATTACGAATAATCTCGACAACTTCAGAAGAAAAAGAGGCATTTACCTATTACAGAGATGGTGCGATTTGATTATCATTATTTTTTTTATATTTTTCAGCGATTTGATTATCATTATTTTTTTTATATTTTTCGCTCTCAGTCTTAGGAATAGGAAAAAGACATATGATTCGAGATAGAAAGAAAAAAGATTATTGAAATAAATCTACACTTGTTAAAGGTAAAGTTTTTAATATAAATAAAACAATCCCTTCTTTCGTGTATCCACAATTAATGCAGCCTCAGATGCTACAATTGTTAATTCTAGTATTGAGCGCGAGGTTACACTTATGGATTCTGTATTACAGGTCAACCCTGCTACACTAATACCAATAGGCGGCATAGGGGAAGAAGTACTACGCCTAGAAATCAACAACACAAAAACTTTGTTATAAATTACTCATTTTCCTTCATCAGGATCGGGACTAAGAAAAATGGTTGGGACAACAAACATCCATCTCGTTCATACTTTGGATACCCGTATAACCATTGAAGATTATTGAAGTGACTAATTCCTGGAAATTAAGGGGCATTGAGAACAAAAAAATTGTTGGAGTTTATTCTTTTATTTTTATCTAATATCAACACACTTGGTGCTAAGAAAAGATCTTTTGCAGGAAGGTTGGCTAAAGATTTCTTGTAAAGACATTAGCCCTGCCTAGTTCATAATGACATCAATTTCCATATATTATTCTCATTATGCACATAAAAAGGGAGCCGTATGAGATGAAAATCTCATGTACGGTTCTGAAAAGGAGAATTCTTTAAATTAGATGACGACCGTAATGGATGTCAGCTCAATCCGAAGGAAATTATGTGGAAGCATTACATAATTATTATGAAGCTATGCAACTAGAAATTGATCGCTATGATCGAAGCTATATACTCTATATCATAGGCCTTATCCACACAAGTAACAGAGAATATATGAAAGCTTTAGAATATTATTTTCGAGCATTAGAACGAAACCCGTTCTTACCACAAGCTTTTAATAATATGGTTGTGATCTATTATTACGTGCGACTACCTCCACTATACAAAAAAGGAAAGAAAGAGCAGCTAGTAAATTAATATTAGAAAAAGAAATAGGCTTTCTACATATGCATTGAAAAATGATTTTTATCAGCTGTAGCAAAGAAATAAACTTCATAGAAGTCGAAATATGAAGAATAAATATGCGTAAATACTTTATTCTATGGATAAAGGATCTAATCGATAGAGGAAGCATCGTAAAGATCAATTAGCGAGGTTTTGGACCAAAACAATAAAAACTACTTATTTATGCCATGATATCAGATAAAAGTTAAGAATCCACTTATATAATAGAGTCGATCCCCTAAGGTATTAAGCAGCGGTGTAGCATCAGATCCTAAAGACAGTAGGTCTTTTTTTTTGTTTTATGAAGAAAAGTCTTTTTCAAAGATTCTATATAAATTTCTATATGAAACCGAGATAGTTACCTTTCAAAAAATTCTAACGATAGTTGAAATGCCTATGCTTTATTTATTTATTTTATATTTTTTGAGAGTGGGAGTAAAGATAAGATAAAACTAATATTATATTATTAATTTAATCAAAATTCAAGTTTGAAACTTTTGGTTAAGCCGAGAAAAAATAGGATATCTATGAGAAATCTCATTCAATTAGATATATGGGAGGTTAAAAAACTAGGACACCAAAAGAATTGAATGTCGAGCCATATGATGTAGGAAACTCTCAAGTACAGTTCTAAGGGAAGGAATTGACCTGCCTATTCTGACTGGGGAGAAAAGGCCATTCGACAGGGAGATTCTAACATTACGGAGGCTTGGTTCGCTCAAGCCGCCGAGTATTAGAAACAGGCTATAGTGTTTACTACTGGTCATTATATTGATGCGCAGAATTGGTTGAAGATCACGGGACATTTTAAATAAGAACTTTAAGTTTATTTATTTTTTTAGAATTATATATATTTGTTATAATTAATTATTTGTTGGCTTCATCAGTCAAATAAAACAGATCATTTCTATGAAAAAAACCAATCAAAGAATTTCATTATATCCCTTTCTAAGATTGTTCTATTTCGTTTGGTATTTCGTAGGGACAAGTAACACAATGAATACGAGAATGACTAAATATCGATACTAGAATGTCCCTTAGTAATGACTAACTTAGTAATGACTAATAAGGGTTCACGTGACTTGGAATAGAGTAATATGTTCTATGTAAGACATAAAAAAAATAGACTCTATCCAGGAACTTCTAATTGAGATATGAATACACTAGGTTAGACAAAAAAACTCTTTGTTCACCAATGTAAAGACTGGAAAAGGTTAAGAAAAGGTTTGTTGCGCGCTTTATGGATATGTCATAATAGATCCAAATACTTGCCCTGGATCGACTTCTAGATCATAATTGCTTTAGTAAATAACTAAAGAAAATAGATGGATAGATGGGAGCTAGAAAAGAAAAAAACTAATTATAAACATTTATCATAGGTTCACTAATTACTTGACTGTTGGCGGGTCTCTTTGTATGTGTTGTCCGGAAAGAGGAAGACTCAATGATTATTTGTTCTTTGGAACCAAAAGTAAAAATTTTGGTAGATAGGGATCCCATAAAAACTTTTTTCGAGGAATGGGCCAACCTGGGTCATTTCTCAAGAACAATAGCTAAAGGACCTGATACTACCACTTGGATCTGGAACCTACATGCTGATGCTCACGATTTCGATAGCCATACCAGTGATTTGGAGGAGATCTCTTAATAAGTATTTAGCACTCATTTCGGCCAACTCTCCATCATCTTTCTTTGGCTGAGTGGCATGTATTTCCACGGTGCTCGTTTTTCCAATCATGAAGCATGGCTAAGCGATCCTACTCGCATTAGACCTAGTACCCAAGTGGTTTGGCCAATAATGGGCAAAGAAATCTTGAGTGGCGATGTAGGCGAGGGTTCCGAGGTTTGTAGCTCACCATATGTATTCCATGCCCCCTTATCCATATCTGGCTACTGACTATGGTACACAACTGTCATTGTTCACACATCACATGTGGATTTGTGGATTTCTCACAGTTGATGTTGCTGCGCATGCAGCCATTTTTATGGTAAGAGACTACGATCCAACTAATCAATACAATGATCTATTAGATTGTGTCCTTAGGCATTGTGATGTAATAAAATCATATCACATCTTAACTGGGTATGTATATTTCTAGGCTTTCACAGTTTTGGTTTGTATATTCATAATGATACCATGAGTGCTTTAGGGCGTCCACAAGATATGTTTCCAAATACCGCTATACAATTACAACCAGTCTTTGCTCAATGGATACAAAATACCCATGCTTTGGCGCCTAGTACAACAGCCCCTAGTGAAATAACGAGCACTAGTTTGACTGGGGGGGGTGGTGATTTAGTAGCAGTGGGTGGCAAAGTTGCTGTGTTACCTATTCAATTAGGGGCCATAGATTTTTTGGTACATCACATTCATGCATTTATGATTCATGTGACGGTATTGATACTCTTGAAAGGTGTTCTATTTGCTCGTAGCTTGCGTTTGATACCGGATAAAGCAAATCTTGGTTTTCATTTCCCTTGGTATGGGCTCAGAAGAGGGGGGACATGTCAAGTATCCGCTTGGGATCATGTCTTTTTAGGACTATTCTGGATGTACAATGCAATTTCAATAGTAATATTTCATTTCAGTTGGAAAATGCAATCAGACGTTTGGGGTAGTATAAGTGATCAAGGGGTGGTAACTCATATCACGGGAGGAAACTTTGTGCAGAGTTCCATTACTGTTAATGGGTGGCTCTGCGATTTCTTATGGGCACAAGCATCCCAGGTGATTCAGTCTTATGGTTCTTCATTATTTGCATATGGTCTTTTTTTCCTAGGTGCTTATTTTGCATGGGCTTTTAGTTTAATGTTTCTATTCAGTGGGCGTGGCTATTAGCAAGAACTTATTGAATCCATTTTTTAGGCTCATAATAAATTAAAAGTTGCTTCTGTTACTCAGCCGAGAGCCTTACGCATTGTGCAAGGACATGCTGTAAGAGTAACCCATTACCTTCTAGGTGGAATTGCCACAACATAGGCGTTCTTCTTAGCAAGAATTATTGCAGCAGGATAATGGCTAGGAGGATTTGAAAGGCATTATGGCATTAAGATTTCCAAGGTTTAGCCAAGGCTTAGCTCAAGACCCCACTACTCGTCGTAGTTGGTTTGGTATTGCTATCGCACATGACTTCAAGAGTCATGATGATATCACTGAGGAAAGTCTTTATCAGAATATTTTTGCTTCTCACTTGGGGCAATTAGCAATAATTTTTCTATGGACTTTCGAAAATCTTTTTCATTAGCTTGGCAAGGAAATTTTGAGGCATGGGTACAGGACCCTTTACTTGTAAGACTGATTGCTCATGCAATTTGGGATCCTCATTTTGGTCAACTGGCTGTGGAAGCTTTTACTTAAGGGGGTGCTCTTGGTCTAGTGAATATCGCTTATTCTGGTGTTTATCAGTGGTGGTATACAATCGGTTTACGTACTAATGAAGATCTTTATATTGGAGCTCTTTTCCTTTTATTTCTTTTTGGCATATCCTTAATAGCGTGTTGGTTACACCTACAACCGAAATGGAAATCGAGCATTTCATGGTTTAAAAATGCCGAATCTCATCTCAATCATCATTTGTCAGGACTTTTCGGGGTAAGTTCCTAGGCTTGGACAGGGCATTTAGTCTATGTTGCAATTCCTCGATCCTGGGGGGAATATGTTCGATGGAATAATTTCTTAGATGTATTACCGCAGCCCCAAGGGTTAGGTCCACTTTTTATAGGTCAACGGAATCTTTATGCTCAAAACCCCGATTCAAGTAGTCATTTATTTGGTACCTCCTAAGGATCAGGAATTGCCATTCTAACCCTTCTTAGGGGATTCCATCAACAAACGCAAAGTTTATGGTTGATCGATATTGCTCATCATCATTTAGCTATTGCATTTATTTTTCTCATTGTGGGTCATATGTATAGAACTAACTTTGGAATTGGGCACAGTATAAAAGATCTTTTAGAAGCGCATATTCCTCCGAGAAGACGATTGAGGCATAGGCATAAGAGTCTTTATGACACAATCAGTAATTCGATTCATTTTCAATTAGGCCTTGCTCTACCCTCCTTAGGGGTTATTACTTCCTTGTTAGCTCAACATATGTATTCTTTACCTGCTTATGCGTTCATAGCACAAGACTTTACTACTCAAGTTGCATTATATACCCATCACCAATACATTGCAGGATTCATCATGACACGAGCTTTTGCTCATGGAGCTATATTTTTTATTAGAGATTACAATCCAAAATAGAATGAAGATAATGCATTGGTAAGAATGTTAGACCATAAGGAAGCTATCATATCCCATTTAAGTTGGGCTAGCCTCTTTTTGGGGTTTGATACTTTGGGACTTTATGTACATAATAATGTCATGCTTGCTTTTAATGCTCCGTAGAAACAAATCTTGATCGAACCAATATTTGCCCAATGGATAGAATCCGCTAATGGTAAAACTTCATATGGATTTGATGTACTTTTATCTTTAATGAATGGCCCAACATTCAATGCGGGTCGAAGAATATGGTTGCCTGGCTAGTTAAATGCTGTTAATGAGAATAGTAATTTAGTATTCTTAACAATAGGTACTAGAGACTTCTTGGTTCATCACGCTATTGCTCTAGGTTTGCATACAACTACATTGATCTTAGTAAAAGGTGCTTTAGATGCATGTGGTTCCAAGTTAATGCCAGATAAAAAGGATTTCGATTATAGTTTTCCTTGCGATGGTTCGGGGCGAGGTGATACTTGTGATATTTCGGCTCGGGACGTATTTTATTTAGCAGTTTTCTAGATGTTAAATACTATTGGATGGGTTACTTTTTATTGGCATTGGAAACACACCACATTATGGCAAGGTAACGTTTCGCAATTTAATGAATCTTCCACTTATTTGATGGGATGGTTAAAAGATTATCTATGGTTAAACTCTTCATAACTGATCAATGGATATAACCCATTCGGTATGAATAGTTTATCAGTCTGGGCGTGGATGTTCTTATTTGGGCATCTTGTTTGGGCTACTGGATTTATGTTTTTAATTTCCTGGCGTGGTTATTGGCAGGAATTGATTGAAACTTTAGCATGGGCTCATGAACGCACACCTTTGACAAATTTAATTCGATGAAGAGATAAACCAGTGGCTCTTTCAACGTGCAAGCAAGATTGGTTGGATTAGCCCACTTTTCTGTAGGTTATATATTCACTTATGTGGCTTTCTTGATTGCCTCTACATCGGGCAAATTTGGTTAATTCTTTATGTATTATATCCGCGATAATATCATTTCTTTTAATGGAGATAGAGGTATGCCTTCTTGTATTTCTACATCTAGGATCTGATTTATATCATTATCATTGATAATAATAGGAACTGAGGCATTATGGCAAAGAAAAGTTTGATTCATAGGGAAAAGAAGAAGCAAAAAATTGGAACAAAAATATCATTTGATTCGTCGATCCTTAAAAAAAGAATTAAGCAAAGTTTGATCGTTGAGTGATAAATGGAAAATTCATGGAATATTACAATCCTCACTACGGAATAATGCACCTACACGTCTTCATCGACGTTGCTTTTTGACCGGAAGACCGAGAGCTAACTATCGAGACTTTGGTCTATCTGGACACATACTTCGTGAAATGGTTCATGCATGTTTGTTTTACAAGGGCAACAAGATCAAGATGGTAAGGATTAAAATATCCTTTCATTTTTCTATTTTTTTTCTATGATCATTGATAATAGAGGGGGCCCCTTTACCATTCTGTATAAATAGGCTATTCTATTTGTACAGATATGGAACAGGGGCGCATTCAATTCCTCTTTGTCCATTAGTTTAGTCCTAGTTTTTTTTTTCTTTTCATCGTGAGGGGTGAGGTAAAGCAGTTTGGTAGCTCGTAAGGCTCATAACCTTGAGGTCATGGGTTCAAATCCCATCTCTGCAACATTTTTTGGATAAAAAATTAGGCTTAACTCTGTTAACTAGTCATTAATTAACACTTTTCTTTTGGGTTGGGAGGACAGGACCACTGTACTATCACAGTCAACTATAACGAATCTTTTATCTTCTTAAATACATTACGTTACTTTACCCTGGGCGGATCGTGGGAATCGAACCCGCGTCTTCTCCTTGGCAAAGAGAAATTTTACCATTCGACTATATCCGCATTTTTTTTTCATTCTTAATATGAAATTTATGGATAATATTTCTTCAGGGCAATTTCATCAAATTCTACCACCAAACCAATTTCCAATAATATACCAATTAAATATAAATTAGTATATTAGTATATTATTAATATTAATATAAATTAGTATATTATTATACTATAATTTTATTATATTAAAAAAATAAATAATAATAATTATTTATTATTTCATTCATATTTCATTTAAGTTTCAAAAGTTTGACCTCTCCCTCTAATTTTCTTTTTGTTTTCTTTATTTGCAGGTTTTTTTGCACTTATATTGAATTTGAATGTCTCACAACACGAAAAAATTCGTGGGAGGGGTAATTTCATTTTTTGATCTAGAACGAATAGATTCAAGAGATAAGAGAATTAAGAATACCCATCAAAAAGACTAATCCAATCCATAATGATGTACCAGAAAATATAATATTTTTGTTACTCGACCAACCATCAGGAGAAGCAAATACAACAGGTACACTAATCAATAAGATTAATAAAGTAACAATTAGTGCAAAAACTGCCAATTGGAAAGCAATAGTCATGTTTCTAATCCTCCAAGCTACCAACAAAAGAATATACCATTTGAACCCCTATCGACTAAAAAATCAAATATTAATATCAGTAAAATGTAGCATAGAGATAAAAAGGATTTTACCATGAATCCATTGATTCTATATGACTTATTTTCAATTTTTTTACCACTTTTATTCAGACATGAAGTCAATGGTGATTTTTTTTTTTTTTTTACTTCACAAAGGGGTATGCTGGATTGTACATCTCATCTATCTATATATACAGATAGATACACCTATAGATTCACACCCGATACCTTTTTATACATAGTGATCGTATCAACTTATATGGCCATGTTCTATTGGGTGGAATAAAAATTAAAATAGAAATTATCTTTCGAAGAGATGGCCGAGTGGTTGATGGCTCCGATCTTGAAACCGGTATAGTTCAGAACAAAGAACAAAGAACACCTATAGGTTCTAACCAAGGAGCACACAGATCCCAAAAATGCATAGTTTCTCCTCCAAAAATAACTTCTTCAGTTGGGGAATGCATTAAATATTTACTTAAACCTGTAGGTCCTTGAGTGGACCCCATGTTAGCTCCGAGACATTGGTCTCTAACTAGAAAAGTAAATGTTGGAGCTTGAGAAGCTTCTGGTCTAGTAGGCCCATAAAACTCACTAGGATAGGTAGTATTATTGAACCAGACAAAAGCAACAAGTAATGAAACCAAAAATAGATAAAGCACCTAAACTATAAGACAAGTAAGCCTCCCCAGACCATACAAGCGCACGGCGAGCCCATGCAAAAGGTTTGGTTAAGATATGCCAGATTTCACCAAATATACAAATGGAACCTAACCATACACGCCCTCCAATTATATCTTCCAAATCGTCCACGCTAACAATTCATCCTTCTCCCCCAAAGGGCAATTTTAGTAAATAACCAAATATAACACTTGGGCTAAGAGTCAAGTTGGTAATTTTTCTTACATCCACCACCCCCCCCCCCCACCCCGGAGCCCAGGTATCATATACACCCCGAAAATAAAAAAGCCTTGAATACTAGAAGAAAAGCACCTATACCTAACAAAATTAAGTGAATACCCAAAATTGTGGTAATTTTATTTCTATCTTTCCATACAAAACCGAAAAATGGAAAAGATTCTTTAAGAGTCTCAAGGCCCAGAAGTGCATGATAAATACCACCAAAGCCTAAAACAGCGGAGGAAATTAAATGAAGTACTCCAGATACAAAGTATGGAAAGGTGTCTATAACTTCTCCCCTATGACCTACCCTCCAACCGAGAGTAGCTAGGTGGGAAAGTAAAATTAATCCTTGTTCATACATAGGCTTTTTTGGTACAAAATGAGCCACTTCAAATAGATTCATTGCTCCGACCCAAAATACGATTAATCCAGCATGGGCTACATGAGCTCCTAATAATTTACTAGATAAATTAATAAGTCGGGCATTCCCGGCCCACCAAGCGAAACCAGTGGTTTCTTGGTCATGACCAGTTAAAGCTAAAGTTCCATTAAAGAGCATTTCCACGTGGTAGAACCTCCTCAGGGAATATAAGGTTTTCATGAGGCTGATCTTGAGCCGCCATCCAAGCATGAATACCTTCGTTTAAAAGAATATTTTTGGTGTAGAAAGTCTAAAATTTAGGATATTCCACTGCACGAATTTCCTAGGAAACGAAGTCATAGGCACGTAAGTTCAGAGCTAGACCGACTACTCTAAGAGCACTCATCATAAACCAGTTACTGGTACAAATAACATAAAGAAATGTAATCGACGTTTATTGGAAAAAGCAACCCCAAAGATTTGGGACCAAAAACGGTTAGCGGTGACCATTGATTAAGTTTTTTCAGCTCGAGTTGGATTAAAAGCATAGAATGTATTTACACCATCACCATCTTCAAATAAAGTATTTTCTATGGTAGTACCATGAATAGCGCATAACAAAGTAGTGCCTAATACGTCGGCAACTCCCATCATATGAAATGGGTTCAATGTCCAATTATGAAACATTTAGAAGAAAAGGATGAATCAAAAAATAGCTGCTACACCAAAACTAAGTGCAAAGAACCAACCAGATTGACCTAGTGGGTAAATTAGGAATACAAAAACAAAAACAGCAATTGGAGCAGAGAATGAGATTGCATTATAAGGTTGCAATTGAACAGATCGAGCAAGTTCAAATTGACGTAACATGAAACCTATTAATCTGAAAGCACCGTGGAGAGCAACAAAAGTCCACAAACCAGCTAATTAATACTAACGAGTAAAATCTCCTTGTGCTTTAAGGCCCTATAGTAAGAACAAAGAATGTGCTAAAACTATTAGCAAGAGTAGAAACTGTAGCAGTCAAGAAATTACAACCTTCCATATAGGAATTGGCCAATCCATGAGTATACCATGAAGTTAAAAAGGTTGTACCTGTGAACCAACCCCCTAAAGCGAAATAGGCACAAGGAAAGAGCAATAGATCGGACTAACCCACAAAAATGAAGCGGTCTCTCCGTAACTAGTCATCCATAATATCAAATAAATCATTTTCATCTTTGGTAAATTTACCAAGGGCTATAGTCATAGTGGTCCTCATATCCAACTACTTCAACCATTTCCAAACACCTTATGTTATGGCATTCTCAGGGCATTCAAGAATTCAATCATTTATGTATGATTTAATTTCTCGCGCATTACCCTATAAAATTTAACCCTTATAATTTAATTGGTTTCGAATCTAAAAATCTTTTATTTTATTAGTCCTTAGGTAAATCCATGAACTTAATTCGTTTATTCCTTCCTATTCTTTTCTTAATAATCATCTGAACCTAAATGATGAATTGTCGTATGACTCATCAATCAGATAGATAAATATTTTGAAAGAACTCTTCAATTCACTAAAGAAGGGATTCCTTCTCTCGGTACTGATTGATCCCTATACCTACTTCTTTTGCTCCATTAATTAATTGTATTCTTGGATCTTGTTTGTAATGTAAGATTGAGAAAAATAAAGATTTTTCTGTATTCCTTTAATTTCTATGTGTATTAAATTTCTATAGTATCAACTATTTTTATTTTATAATTTATTCTTTCATTTTCTTTTCTTTATCTTCTTTGTTATATTTCCTTCAGTTGAATAGAAAACTCCAGAGTATATCTTTTCATTTCATGGGTTGAATCAAGAAATAAACTTAGAATTTTTTTTCTATTTGCTTTTATTTTCTATTTACTTTTATATGTATATATCTGTATGTCAAAAAAAGGGAGAATTTCCTTTTTTTTAATTTAATATAATGTTAAATTAAATAATAGGAAACTATAAATGAAAGTCTCTTGCTCACATACATTCTCCATCACATTGTCGGAACAGAAATCTCGTATGCATCGATTTGGAAATATTTGATTAATACATGAAGCCATGATTTGATTTAGATTTATATATAATTTATATATAAATCTTATATAAATGGATCTTGTTATGTTCTGGAATCAAAGAAAGATAAGATATTGAAAATGGCTCTTAGGCTGTAATTTGGAATAAACCTTTCTTTATGGAGAAAGGGAATATCAATTCAATTTATTCCTTTTATTCTGTGGAACATCTAGAAACAAGAAGATTATATCAGAAATATTGACAGATTCTTGCAGAGTCCAACCAAAGAAATATGAAATAAAAAAAGATCTATTGTTCTAATTTCATCTCTATCGAATTTTAATATCAGAATAGTGGATATAGTCATGATTCAATGGGTTAGGTCTACTTACTTTTTCTTTTGTTGATTTCTAATCTTTACAATTAGAATAATGGAAGGTAGAAATATAGATTTGGCGATTCAAAAGACGATTTATCATCTTCATTATAATAAACAAATGTTCAACGTTCTTTTATAATTACTCTCTCTGACTTATAATTACTCTCTAACTTATTAATTATTAGAATGATAACTTATTAGAATGAAATTCTAAAAATGAGAAATTATATAGTTTCCAATTAAATTATTATACAGATACAATTGCTTTATTATTACAAATATCAACAACATTTCTATTTTTCATTTAAACATGAATACTAGCACTGCACTGGAGTTTTGTGACAAAAAAAAAAAAAGTAAAAGCCCCTTATCGCATTTGAACCGATGACTTAGGCCTTACCATGGCTTTACTCTACCACCGAGTTAAAAGGGTCCATTTGGTTTAATTACTGAATGAGTCACTAGGTGAATAAGATCTATCCATGTATATATATATTATAAGTACATACAGTAGACTCATAGTGGCTAGTAGCTCATTTAGGAACGAGAATTTGAATTTATGTTCAATTTTACTCAATGGGTATAGGGTAAAATGGGTTTAGTGATATTGGATTTGATAAATATCAATGCAATGAATTGTTTCAAAAACATACCTTAATTGCCCCCATAGAACATAACGAAATTCATTTGATTGATATATACATGTACCTACCAATTCAACATAGATCCAAGATATTTTATCAAAGCATGTGATGAAGAGATTGGATTTGTCCCCTGAATCAAAATTTTAGAAAAAAAATCACTAACTTGTTGATCCATCCTTCTTCCTAAATTTCCAGATTTATCTTGTGTTAATTTTCAGGCGTAGTGTGACATAGGGATTTCATCTTAACAATGAGTAAATCAATGAATGAAAGTGAAAAAAACAAAAAAGAAACCCTCTTTTATGTTTTTTTTATGTCAAACCAATCACTTCTCGAAAAGATCCTAGACTTCGTACTATTATATATATTATATAATATTACTATTTTATATATTATATAATATATAATAATATAAATATAAAAATTAATAGAATATCAATTTATTTATAGAATTGAGATTAGAATGAATGATTCATGAATAAAAGTGATGGATCAGAAAACTATATGGAATCATAAAAGATGGAAAAAGCTTTCGGATCTAGTCATACCATTCCATTATATTGACAATTTCAAAAAACTGATCATACTATAATCATAGTATGATGCTGCTAGGAGAAGTATACCCCTATCGTCTAGTGGTTTAGGACATCTTTCTTTCAAGGAGGCAACGAGGATTCGACTTCCCTTGGGGGTAGGATACTACGAAAGGAAGTTGATCATGGATTATCAATAAACTTAAAATTGATTCTTCCCGGGTTATGCCCAAGCGGTTAATAGGGACGGACTGTAAATTTGTTGGCAATATGTCTATCCTGGTTCAAATCTAGCTCGGCCCAATAATTCGCTGTCCACCATGAAATGATATAACTCACTTTGTTTTCCATAAATGCCTGACAAATAGGGAAGAATAAAAAAAGTAAAATTTTTTGATATATCCCTACTTTTATTTCTATTTCTTTTTTATTTGCTCTATTTATTTTTTTCACATAAATTTTGATCTTGCTAACGATCTAGATTAATATCAAGATCATTAAGTATAAAGTTTAATGAAAAAAGTGTCTTTTTTTATCAAAAAATTGATTATTAATCGATTTGGCAATAACGAAGGATTACCAGTAATCTGTGTTGCTCTCACTAGAGTGCATATACGTGTGGATATCAATATATCACTCGCACCTCTGTTTGTTACAACATGGCAATTCAAATCTAAAATCTAAATAGATATGGTTTAAATGAAATCATAAGAATATGTATGTTGTACACTTTATTTCCCTTGGACTGTAGTTCAATTGGTCAGAGCACCGCCTTTTCAAGGTAAAAGCTGCAGGTTCGAGCCCCTCAATCCCGACGGATAAAAAAAAAATCAACTATCCCTTTTCATAGAAAAGGGATACAAATAGCATAATTTCATTTCCAATAGTATCTTTGTGTGTTTTTGTTTTGTTTTGCTTTTTTTTTCTTTTTTCATTTCTCATCAAACAAATATGGGAATTGCCATTACTTCAATCGTTACTGATTGAAGTAATGGCAGAGAGACATATGTGAATTGGTACAATTATTGATAGCATCCATCATATTCAAGACTCCAATAGACGAGTCTTCGCTTTTTTCGATTGCTCACATCTATGTATGTAATAGAATGGAGTACTATGTGTTTTATGGGAGCATATATATAAATGGACTTTATTTATTGTATGATATAAAATGAATTTAACATATTTTATTTCTAATTCAAGGAAAGAGAATATTAAATTAAAAAAAATAAAGATTAAATAAGTCTCGCCTCTCTTAAACTTAGAGAAGGAATGAATAAGCTTTTTTTTAAGATTACTGTCGATGTCGAAGAAAGAGCAAACTCTAAATAAAATAGTGAATTTCATGGAATATGAGATCTTTTTTATTTTTTATATTGGGACTCGTCTTTATCACACTTCCTTTCTTTGTTTTCCAAGAAAATTAGATCATTAAAAAAAAGAATTTAGAATTAAACTTTTTCCCTTTTTTCTATTTCGTTTCTATTATTTGTTTGGCTTTATTTATAAACTTGGAAACAATAGAAATGGAAAAGCAGTCAGATGATACTTCATCAGATGATTGTACAAGGAAGGCGGTAGGTTATAGAAAACAAAGAGTATAAAAGAATATTAAATGATAAATAAGGCAAAAGAATTCTTTTGATTGGATCAGGAATCAATTTTTTTATTCGGTGTGGATAAAAGATCCTCCTATGTTATATTATTCAATTCTCAACGATGAATCGATTTGATAGCTCAGATATTGTTATTCATGATATTGATCCAATTCGATATCATCGAAATATAATTCATCCCATTGAATTTTCAAGCGAAAGATTTATCATCTCTATGGGATTAAATCTCGAGGTATTGCAAAGCAAACAAAAAAAAGATGAAATTATGGAAGCAAATATTCTCACATTTATTGCTACTACACTCTTCAATCTCGTTCCTACTGCTTTTTTACTTATAATTTACGTAAAAACAGTCTGCGAAAGTGATTAATTTGAATGAAACTTGACTATCAATGATAAAAAAAGATTTCAATTTCGCATCTTAAATGAAACTAGAATCTACAGTCTTCTATGAGGCCAGATAGTATGGTAGAAAGAAAGATTCATCTATTTCTTTCTATCATACTATCTATTATTGTTATTGTAATGTATAAAGTTTTAATGTATAAAGATACAAGTTTAATATCTTAATATAGAGCAAGCTACAATATCTATCTTTATTTTCATAGATGGCGATATAAATTAAATATTATATGTAATGTACATAGTATTTCAATTTCATTGCTTTGCTTGATCTATTTGATTTGCTTTGGGTTGATTCCAATCAATCTGAAATAATCAAAAGGCAAGTCGTACTCTTATGATTTTCTAATTCTTAAAGTTCTAATTATTTTCAATATGAATCTCGACATCTATCAAAACAATCAAATTAATGGCCAATGGCCGAGATATCGCATATTTTAATAAAAAATAAAATCAAATAATTTAGTTTTAGCATTCTAATTTATTGAGCGGTTGACAGATGATCCAAATCCAAGGAGTTCGATGGTAACTTATTCGGATTTGGAAAAGGGGTACCCCGCTTTAACCTTTGAGCCCTGATATAAAAATATAAAATAAGTTAATAAAACATAGCATAAATCACATTTCTAAACTAATAAAACAAGTAGTAAGTGTGCAATATGTGACTCAAACAAGGTAAGATCTTTTTTTCTTTTTTTTTTTAAATACAAGAACTACTTTTTTATCTTTGTTTGAATAGTAAAGAGGGGAATAAAAACAAATAAATAAAAAGTAAAATAAAAGGGGTCTGTTGCCCCTCATTGTCCATATATCACTCTGGTAAGAGCCGGTTCATCGAATCCTACCATCTGTATCCCTTTTACGTACTTTCGAAATCCATTTTACATACTTTTGAAATATGAACATGGGAATTATTGAAATATTTATTTGATTTTGATTGAAAAGAAAAGGTAATATTCATATATATTATTCATAGAATACATTACTCCACTAGAATCCAATAGAATAGAATTTAGAAACCAAAACATTTTTTTTTCATTTTTAATTTAATTCATTAAAAAAATGAATTAAATTTAATAGTGAAAAAGGCTTTGCAGCACAATCTAGAAAACAATTGATATAATTTGATTCCTTAACTCAATTTGTAGTACCTTTAGAGTCCACCTCTTCCCACACTACGAGTGAAAGGGAAGATGTAAAGAATACCATTAAAGCAGCCCAAGCAAGACTTACTATATCCATGTGAATTATGTCCCTTATTTCTATGAATATGAAGAAATTATTCCATTATTGTTCACTAATAATAGTGAAATCACTGGTGCAGAGTAAAAAAAAAAAAAAAAGTGATTCTGACCCAACACTATTGATGAAATACTCCAAAAAAATTCGCTTATAACAAGTTCTTATATGATTTATAGTGGAATCGATAAAGATTAAGCACAAGCAAACTATGTACATAGTAAGACTTTTGAAAGTATCAAAGGAATGTTACTAACATGTAGAAATAATAAGACTTATTCTTTTGCCCTTTTTTGTGTTGCCCTTCATTAAGTAAAAGTCAATTATCCATCTAATCTAATATTAATTGAATGCCTGAGCACTCCATGACTCTCATAGGTTTATATACAAAGTTTCTTTCGTCCTTTACACAACTATTAATTAGATTCCCCATTTGGCTATCCAATCTAATTCAAGACTCAATCAGTAGATACTACGTTAGTAGTGGAAAGGCTATCATATCAGGATTTACCAATTCCCTTCCACTTTCCATTACTCTAAGTTTTCCTTGAATCCTAAACGCAAGAATTTACAACACTTTAAAGAACCTCCATAGGTTTAGAATTAAAAAAGTATCAAGAGTCTTTTTCTGTCACTTACTTTTGTTGGAGAAAATTGGGTGAGTTATATTAGCAAAACAAAAAAAGAATAGGGGATTTGGAGTCTTTTATTGATCAGGCAACACGCTAATTTGAATTGGAGAAAAAGGATTTGCAATCCCTTGCCTTACTGCTCGGCCATGCCGCCAAAACGATACAAGCTAGATGAAAATCTTCCCTTCTATTGAAAAAACAAAATGTAGATTTTCAGTCATAAAAGCCAAAATTCAAGACAAATTAGATACATTAACTATTGACTGTCAATTTATGAACCATTCTTGGATTTGAATTTCAAATTGTCTTTCCGTGATGATATAAGAAAATCCAAATGGATATATAACTAATCAGTATTGTTTTTTTTTTTTTTCAATTTTCAACAAAAATTAAAAAATCCTTCTTAATTTCAATTATAGCAGCAATTATGACTATATGTAAACCTAAGAGCATAAGTTGGTATATAATTATAGCTATCCAATGGGGTATTTTATCTATATAGGATACCTATAAGAAATTATCAAGAAATTATCATGCTTCAATTTTGCATTGAATAGATTGAAGAGAAAATAGAATTTTTTGATAGAGCACGGCATGTGCTGTCCCGAATAGAATTGTAATGCAATAAAGGAAGAAAAAGAGACATATATATCTGCACATTTTATTTTAATAAAGAAAGAAATACAAGCTTTCTTATGCACTTTAATGATATTCTAAAAATTCTACGAAAAAATAGAATAGGTAAAAAGATTTCTGTTATCTACGAATCATTTTTTGACCATGGAATACACAAAAAAGCCAAGTGCTAGAAAAATCAACTTTACTTTTATTGTTTTTGATTATTATGTCTTTATCTTTGCAAACAAATCAAATCATGAACACATTTATTTTTTTGGTATCCAATCGGATTGGAATATGTAATATCATAATAATGGTAGGAATTGAATTATTTTTTTAAATATTGTATACAAAACTCCATGAGTCTAAGTGGCATTTATTAATTCTTTTCCATTTGTATCTTTCTGTTATAAATTCCAATTTGAGTATAATCTTTATTCCTCTGTTCCTACGTATTTCATAAATTACATATATATATAGAGTTTGGTAAAATTTCATGCGATTTAGTGAATAGAATATAAATTCCATTATTGCTAGATCGAATCATATGAATATGATTCGATAAAGAATGAGAAATGGGATTTTTTGATAAATGAAAAATTAAAAAAAAAAAGCTCGGGGATGGAAATGAGGGAATGTCTACAGTACTTGGGTTTAATCAGATACAATTTGAAGGATTTTGTAGGTTTATTGATCAGGGCTTAAAAGAAGAACTTTATAAGTTTCCAAAAATAAAAGATACAGATCAAGAAATTGAATTTCAATTATTTGTGGGAACATATCAATTGGTAGAACCGTTGATAAAAGAAAGAGATGCTATAAATGAATCACTCACATATTCTTCTGAATTATATGTATCCGTGGGATTAATTTGGAAACCCAGTAGGAATATCCAAGAACAAACAATTTTTATTGGAAACATTCCTCTAATGAATTCCCTTGGAACTTCTATAGTGAACAGAATATACAGAATTGTGATCAATCAAATATTGCAAAGCCCTAGTATCTATTATCGGTCAGAATTGGATCATAACAAAATTTTGGTCTATTCAGGCACCATAATATCAGATTGGGGAGGAAGGTTGGAATTAAAGATTGATAAAAAAGCAAGCATATAGGCTCGTGTGAGTAGAAAACAAAAAATATCTATTCAAGTTCTATCATCAACTATGGGTTTGAATCTAAGAGAAATTCTAGAGAATGTTTGCCACCCTGAAATTTTCTTGTCTTTCTTAATAGATAGGAGAAAAAAAATTATGTCAAAAGAAAATTCCATTTTGGAGTTTTATCAACAATTTTCTTGTGTAGGCGGGGATCCGATATTTTTTGAATCCTTATGTAAGGAATTTAAAAAAAAAATCTTTTACTAAAGATGTGAATTAGGAAGGATTGGTCGATGAAATCTAAACCGACGACTGAATCTTAATATACCTCAGAACAATACATTTTTGTTACCATGAGATATATTGGTCGTCAATTGGAATGGTTTGTGGATCCCGAACCGCTATAACGGCGGAACCTAATAAAATAGCAATTACAACCTAAGAAGTAATAAGTACTTGAGCATGGACTTGTAAACCTCCTATTTGCCAATAGAAATGTTGGCTTATCTCTACACCAGATAGATCGTATAACCCTTTTAGTGTGTTGATGGAACATGATATAACATTCATATTGCCCCTTGACAGAAATAAGAACTTTAAATTATTTTGATTCAACCATCTCTTTTTTTTGACTTACCTACTTGAATTGTATATTTTGGTTTTGGATACCAACTAAACTAATCACAAAATATACACAGTTATTTTTATTTCTTTTTCTTTTGTGTGGTTCAACAGTAGTAATCGATTCCATAAATCTAAAGAGTCCCCCCCCTAAAAAAAATTTATCTTATTATTAATCAAGGATTTTGTATATAGCTAGAACGACCCTCACAAATCGCGAATACTAATTTGTTAAGAATTAATCAAATTGAAGCTATAGCGTCATCATTTACTGGAATTGAAATATCTGCAAGTTCGGGATCACAGTTTGCATCGATTAAAGAAATTGTTAGAATTCCCAAAGTGATACATTCTTGAAGAGCCGTATATTCTTCTCACTGATCGATGATGATTATAATATCAGGCAACCTCGTCATGTATTTAATCCCGCCTAGATATGTTTGCAAGTGAGATAATTGTCTCTTCAACACAGCTGCATCTCTTTTCGAAAGACGGTTGAGCCTCCCTGTCTTTTGTTCCATTCTCAAGTCTCTAAACTTATGAAGTCTCACTTATGTAGTGGACTAATTTGTTAACATACCACCGAGCCATTTTTTATTAACATAATGACACTGAGCCCTTATTGCAGCCCGCGCCACTGAATTAGTTGCTTTATTTTTGGTCCCAACAATTAAGAATTGTTTTCCCCTACTTGCTGCATCAAGCACTAAATCACAAGCTTCTGATAAAAAATGAGCAGTTCTAGTCAGATTTGTAACATGAATACCTTCACGCTTTGCAGAGGTATAAGGTGCCATTCTAGGATTCCATTTTCTAGTACCATGACCAAAATGAACTCTTGCTTCCATCATCTGTTCCAAATTGATGTTCTAGTATCTTTTTGCCATTTCTCCTCACACTTTCTCGTTTTTTTTTTTGAAAAAAAAGAGAAAGAAGGTACCCTTAAATAAATAATTGTTCCAACTGGAACCTTCTCTTCTACCAGAGATTGGCCGTTTATACACGATCCGAGCCATTACTTTCTATTCATTATTATCTTTATTACTGTTAATAAATTAACAAATCAAATGACTACAACAGACAATAATTCTCTATGGTGGAAGAAAATATCTCTCATTTCCCCCTCTAATAAATATAAATTCCTTTTTTTTTTGTTTCCAAAAGAATGCTGGGTCTTGAACAGTGCACTAATCCTTTGAATTCAGTACCCGCAAGGATCATCCCCCCTAGAACAATGTTCTTTTTCAGGCCTTTCAACCAATCGATACGACCATGGAGAGCAGCTTTTGCTAAAACTCCAGCGGTTTCTTGAAAACTTGCTTCGGATATAAAACTTTGAGTATTCAGAGATGCTCTCGTTATTCCTAATAAGATGGCTCGATAACAGATCGCTTCTTCCAAAGCATGTCCCGATCATTTTGCTAGTAACAATCCAATCAGTTCTCTAGGTAAAAAAAAACTAGATATTCCCTCTTCTGAAACCAAGACTTTTAATGTTATTTGACATACAATAATTTTTATATTCTTATTATGGATCTACCCTTGGGATCGATAAACCTTTTGGATCTTATTAATCAAAGAGATACGACTTTGCACTATAGTTAGCTCAGCACCAATCAAGAATCCCCAAGGAATTCCAAGAATTCGTGTTATACACTTGTTCTAATCCTCAACTCTCTTTTCTAGGTTCATCGATATTGAATCAATTGAACGTACTTCTAACACTTGTTCCACTTTTGGAAGACCTTGTGTTATATCACAAAATCTTGATTTTTCATATATAAATGTAGCTAACATATCTCCTTCGTAAAGGATTTCTCCATAATGCCCATGAACAGTTGCTCCTGGAGTAGCCAAATAAGGCTTAGCTGATCTTATTACTACAGAGTCAATTTGAAGAATTAAAACTTGACCCAATTTTAGGTACGGTCCATTTTTGGCTATACATACATTTTCACAAATAAATTGCCCAAAACTAATTATTATGGATGTTTCTTCACAATAATTATGATGATAATTTTAATGGAGAAAATACCAATTCAAATTGAATGGATTGAAAACGATGTTACTCCATCGATAGGGATTATAAATCCTCCCCTTTTCATCCATTAAGTAATATTTAATTACTTGAAAAATATATTTTAAATTGTCAAACTGAAAATATTTTGTTACCGAAATCTGACGATAAGTTATTAAACGATAAAATGAATAAAAATTCACAATTTCAATGGCTGTTCCTAAAGGGCCCGACTAATTTCTAATTGTAATTAGAGGATTCCTTTTAATTTTAATTGATTCGTTTATCACATTATGATATTTTATATGATTGAATGGACTCATTCGAAAACAATTAGATGATGACAAAATTATCAAAGATTGGCATTCCTTATTTCTATTCAACAACATACGAATAGTTTTGTGATTTTGACTAAGTGATTGTTGAATCCTTGCCTTGGAATAAATGGAATAAAACGGATAGATGCAATCTGACCCATTATCAGAGATCAATCTTGAACCTGACGAATCATTCCTTTTTCTAATATACGAAATATGGGATTTCATTAAGTTGATTCTTAAGAAATCTCGAATTAGACAATTTGTACTCATTTCAACAAAGAAAGTACGGACCTCTTTGACGGAAGAACTTTTGTTGTCTTGGTCCTAATTCAAGACAAAACAAGTTCGAACCAATTGAATACTTATGTCAGAAATTCCCCGAGCTGGTTTGCCATTTCCATAAAGGATATAATTTACAACTCGAAATTGCATATTATCCTTTTTCTGAAGTATATCATGTGGAAAGAGTGTTGCTAAATTTATACCATCCGCTATCTCATATGTGGCTATGGGTTACACCAAAACAAACTACTTTTTCTTGGTAGGTGTGATCCGTTAGAGACAGATCTAATTTCTCAATTTTTTTGATTCCTTAGAGTTTGTTTTTTGCCTTCTTGGCGATATCAAGATGCCACTGTGTTAGGATATCTTGTCTGTCTTTTTCAAAAAATGGATATCTCCAGAAAAGATTTTAAGTTCAATACTTTTTTTTTCTCTCCACTCGGACCAATTCACCTATTTGGCGTCTTGTATTTAAAGTGATTCGTGTATCTACTCCAATGATACTATTGTTCTGTACCATTATGGAAGAAGATTCGGGTAAAATATGCACTTCTTTAGGAATGAAAAAAAATCGATCTACCTATATTTGGTATTTTGTCTTAAATTTCTTTTTGGCACAAATGGGAAGCTCCGGATACAATTTGGATGTCAGAAAGACTACCATATAAAATACAAGATTTCTCCTCTGATTCCTTCTCATCGAGCCTCTCGGTCTGTCATTATACCTTAAGAAGTAGAAAGGATTACAATCCCCATCCCGCCTAAAATTCTTGAAATTTGTTGATAGTTAGAACAGATTCGTAGACCAGGTCGACTAATCTGTTTTAAATTCAAAATAGTTCTATATGGCTCGTTCCTATTTCATCTATGTCGTAGGGTTAAATTAAAAAAAAATTCTTATTTTCTCGATGTTTCCTTATGTTCTCGATAAAATCTTCTCATAAAAGTATTTTAATAATGTTTTTGGTGATGTTAGTAGATGCTATCCGAAGCATTCCTTTTCTATTCATCTCAGCATTTTGTACAGAGATTATTATATCAGCAATAGTGTCCCTACCCATGATAAACTAAAATTATTCTTGCTCATGAATTTTGATATAATCAACATGTTCTTTTTCTTATTTATATATAGTTTCTTTTTATATTTTATATTTATATTTATATATATTATACATAAATTGTATTAAATTAATATATGAATTTAATTTTTCTACAAGTACAAGTATTATCTATTATTATATAATAATTGTATTAAGGGTATATGCGTGAAGGGTAGATATGTGAGACACAATCTACTAATTAATCTATTTGATTTAAATCCTATAACTATATTCAGGTCTTATCTTATAATATCTCAGGAGCTAATGAAACTATATTAGTGAAATTTAACTGTCTCAATTCTTGGGGGATTGCACCAAAAACTCGAGTTCCTTTTGGATTTCCTTCTTGATTAATGACAAGTGCGACATTGTCATCATATCGTCTTATCATCCCATTGTTACATTTGAGTTCTTTACAAGTACGTACAATTATAGCTCTGATCACTTCTGTTCTATTTAGAGGCGTATTTGGTACTGCTTCCTTGATCATAGCAACAATAACGTCAGCAATATGAGCATATTGGCGATTATTAGCTCCTATGATTCGAATACAATTCTTAAGCCCCGCTGTTGTCTACGACATTCAAATGGGTCTGAGGTTGAATCATATCATTTTTTTTAATCTGTTCTTTGGACGAAGTAAAAAAAAAAATATTGTTTGTTAAAAAAAAAGAAGAAAACTTGCAATTTTTTATCTCTAAGACGTCTTTCTTTTGTGATTCTACATTCTTATTCCGAAATGATGAATTGCGTTTTTATAGGCATTTTGGATGCTACTATTAAAATAGCCCTTCTGGATATATTTTCAGCTACTCGGCCTATTTCATAAAGTATTCTACCTGGTTTAATGATAGCTACCCAATATTCGGGAGATCTTTTCCCTGAACCCATACGTGTTTCCGTAGGTCTTATTGTAACTGATTTTTCTAGAAATATACGTACCCATATTTTTCCACCATGGTGTATATTTCGTGTCATTGCTCTTTGCCCTATTTCTATTTGTCTAGGTGTGATCTAAGTGGGTTCAAGTGCTTGAAGAGCATATCTACCGAAACAAATACGATTACCTCGATAAGATCTTCCTTTCAGTCTTCCTTTATGTTGTTTACGGAATCTAGTTCTTTCAGGGTTATAGTTGATGGTTGTTTCTAAATTCCATCTCTACTACATAATTGGACATGAAGGTTTCTTCTTATCCAGCTCCTCACAAATGGATGGACTAAAAAAGATTTATTAAGATATACATGTAGTTAATGAATAATAAACTCAATCATGGGATTCTTTGAGATTTCATCTAATCTATTCTAAATTTGTATATGTTTTTAGGAAATAGAATTCATCTTGAATTCTATTTATAGATAATGTAATGTTGAATGTCATTTTTATTGAAGTTATAATCTTACAATGAATCCTTATTTTGTTTTGCCTTTTTTTATCACATTGAATCGACCAAAATTTATCAATCCAATAAAATTAACTTTTTTGCGGGTGAATATTTACTCTTTCAATATCTATTTCGGTTTTAGGGCTAGCCCATGACTTTTCAGAATCAGAATAAAAATAAATGAATTGGTTTCTGGTTTGTTCCACCATCCCACCCAATGAATCATTATGATTCCTTTTCAATAGAATCTTCTGCATTCATAGGTTCCGTCGTTCCTATCGCTTCTTGATTAATGTTTAGGTCTGAATTCTACAGTGGAGCCCCTAATGAAATTTTTTAATTTATTCTTGAGTCAATCTTCTCAGTTTTTATTGACTCAAGGCTTTTAATTTTTTTTTTTTGTTCTATGAATAGATTTATCTAATTATGCATGAATCTGTATTGATGCTTTATTACATTGCCTTTTCTTTTATGAGATGATTTCATAGACCTTCCATATTGGAATCATGTATCATTGATATTTCTTTTTTTCTCTTTCTCTCATACTTTCATTTATCTGTATACTTTTCTATTTCGCTTCACAACTTATAATTAGATTGATTTTTTTTATGCAAAAAAAAAAAAAAATCAGTTGCTACAATCATATGACCAATATATCATATCTTAACTGCTACTTTGGATCCAGATAATGCGAAGCAATGAGTTGGTTATTAGTGCTTGCTATAGTTATTAGTTCCTATTAAAGTTATAGGTCGGTTCACTTTTTTAATCCTAATGCTAAAAAAACCAACGAGTCACACAGTAAGCATAGCAATTATATCAAAGGATCGATCGAATTTTTATTCAACCTTATAGAATTGATGATTTTTTTTTTATTGAACATTAAAAAAAAACGAAATAATTTGTCTTTTTTTTATCACTGGATAGAACGTAAAGACACGTAAAGTCTTTTTATTCTTCATCTACAAATATCCAAATTTTGATTCCTAATATCCCATAGATAGTTCAAACTATATAAGAACAATAATCAATTTTAGCCTTAATGGTTTGTAAAGGAACCCAACCTTATCTGATCCATTCGACATGTGCGATTTCTTTTCCGTCGATACGCCTAGCAATTTTCACTTGAATTCCTTTTGTATTTGCCTGTTCAGTTAATTCAATAGCTTTTTTCATTGCTTTGCAAAACGAAACTCTATTCTTTAATTGTTCGGCTATAAATTCTGTAAGAATATTGGGGTGTCCATAAGGATTTGCAATTCTTGTAATAGCAATGTTGAGTTTTCGATTCACACAATTAAGTTCTTTTTATACATTCAGCTGTAATTCTTCCATTCTTCGTGGCTTATCTTCAATTAATAATTTTGGGAATCCTATATGGATTATGACCTGAATTAGATCAATTCTTTTTTGAAAGTTTTATACACACAATTCCCTCAACACCGGAGGATATTATCATATTTTTTTCTACATATTCTTGATACAATCTCGTATTTTTTTATCTTCTTGTAAACCCTCAGAATAATTTTTTGGTTGTGCAAACCAAAGAGAATGATGGCTTTGGGTTGTACCAAGTCTGAAACCAAGTGGATTTATTTTTTGTCCCATAAGCCTCCACGACTATTACTATATGTATCATGACATGTCATCTTAGTGTTCTCATTTATCCATCCAAGTTTTTTAAAGCACATTACATATTCTTCATATAAGGATGTATCTTCCAATATGATAGTCATATGACAAGTGGGTCTTTTTATTGGATAACTCTGTCCTCAAGCTCGAGGTTTTAATTTTTTCACAGTAGTACCTTCGTTTACTTTGGCTTTACTAATGACTAAATTTGACCTATATTATGACTAGCATTTGCTGTTGCAGAATAAACCAATTTAAAAATGGGATAACATGCTCGATAAGGCAGGAGTTCTAGTATCATAAGTGTTTCCTCATAGAAACGTCCACGAATCTGATTAATTACTCTTCGTGCCTTGTGGTCGGACATACATATATGTTTACCTAAAGCGTACACTTTTGTATATGACTTCCTTTTTCTCTTCTTTATCATAAGGTTCACCTCTCACTAATGAATCTATATTAATTTTATTTTTGATGAGATCTATTATCATTTTTTGCATGTCTGCGAAAATTTATAGTAGGTGCAAATTCTCCCGATTTGTGTCCTACCATATGATCTGTTATATAAACAGGCAAGTGTTCCCTTCCATTATCGATAGCAATGGTATTCATTATGGGTATAATGGTAGATGCCCAAGACCAAGTTATTATTGTTGCTTTTTTCGCTTTTGTATTAAGTTTATTAATTTTTCTTAATAAATGATTTGCTTCAAAAGAATTTTTTTAATGAACATGTCACAATTAATTAACTCTTTTTTTTTTAAAGATGAAGAAAGAAATTCTATTTTCTCTCCTATTTACTACGGCAACGAAGAATCAAATTATCACTATATTTATTCCTTTTTCTACTTCTTCTTCCAAGTGCAGGATAACCCCAAAGGGTTGCGGGTTTTTATTCTATCAATTGGCGCCTTCCCTTCACCACCTCCATGGGGATGGTTTACAGGATTTATAACTACTCCTCTTACTACAAGACGCTTATCTAGCCAACATTTAGATCTGGCTTTACCCAAAAACTCTTATTCACCCCAACATTCCCCACTTGTCTTACTGTTACTGAGCAGTTTTTGGATATCAAACGGACCTCTCTAGAAGGTAATTTTAATGTGGACGATTTCCCTTCTTTTGCAATCAGTTTCACTACAGCACCTGTTGCTTTAGCTAATTGTCCACCTTTCCAAGTGTGATTTCTATGTTAAGTATGGCAGTGCCTAAGGGCATATCAGTTGAAGTGGATTCTTTTTATTTTTTTGATCAATCAAAACCTTTTTCTAAACTGTACAAGCTTCTTTAAAAGCATATGACTTTTTGGATGTACATGATGATATCTATACAGATGGATCTTATATCTATCGTACAATGAAGTACCACACGAATGGATATATAGGAATCCAAATCTGCCGAATAACTCATGTTATGTTCTTATGCAGCCTAGGTCTTCCCGTTCTATCATCTGACTTATATTCTTCATGTAGCATTCAGACCGAATGACTCTATGAAATTACGTTGATACTTCCACATATTATGGGTCACGTAAGAGATATCTCTATTTTCCCTCAGGGAATCTTTAGAATTACCACTGCTTAGCTTTCAATTCGCCTCTTACCATCAAATGAAATGTGAATAACTCATCCTCCTCTCTTTGAAACAAAGGGCGCTTCTGGTTCTGTTGGTGCTTGAAACAATTTTGTTTTCTCCATATTACTATATCTCTAGAGTCAATAATTTTATATGAGGAACTATTGAACTCAATCACTTGCTGTCGTTACTCTTTAGTTTTCTGTTGAGATCTATCATGTAGAGGTACTCAAATTGGATCAATGATCAATTTCTAGGTTTCATCGTAAACCTAATTGGTTACTTCCAATTACGTAAATCAATAGTTCAAACCGCACTCAAAGGTAAGGCATTTCCCATTTTTATAGGAACTTCTGTACCAAAAACAATGGGATCTCCAATTATAGCCCCTCTGGGATGTAAAATATATCTCTTCTTACCATCCTCACAGTGTAGGAGACAAATGTATGCATTTCGATTCGGGGCATATTTTATGGTTACGATTCTACCATATATGTCTTTTTCATTTCGTCGAAAATCGATTTTATGGTATAGACGCTTATGACCTCCCTTTCTATGCCTTGCAGTAATGATTCCTCTAGCATTATGACCTTTACCACAACAATGCTGTCCATAGATCAAATTATTTCGTGGATTAGATTTCACTTGACTGTCTACAGCTTTATTGCATGTGCTCGGGGTAGAAGTTTTGTATAAATGTATCGCCATGCTATTAAGTATTTTGATTTAAGTTCTTTTCTTTCTAAAAGGTGGAATAGAATAACCTAGTTGAAGTCTAATGATCATATGTCTGTAATGCATTATATGTCCCATAATAGGTCCCATTCTTCTACCCTTTTCGGAGAGTCGATGACTATTCATAGCTATTACCTTGGCACCAAAAAAAAGTTTGACCCAAAGTTTTATTTCTGTCCTAGTTGATCCTGATTCGATATTAGAAATATATTGATTTTTCTCCAATAACCAAATACTTTGGTTTATAAATACTGCATATTTGATTCCATCCATAAATCTGTTTTCTTCCCTATGAGTTCTAGTCTTAATAAGAAAGATAGTTCTTACTGTTCATATGTTATGATATGAATATACCACACCAATTCGTTATGTATAGATGATGAGATTCCATTGATACAAAGCCAATTCCAATAGACTTATTGAAAGGTCCCATTGGCGTGCATTCAGTAGGAATTAAACCTACGAATTCGACAATTATGAGTTGGACACTTTAACCATTCAGCCATGGATGCTTCGCGGGGATCCTCATATATGGCGAATAACCAAATTTCAATTGAAATGAAATCTTTAGGATAAATCAATGCAATTTAGGAGGAATTAGTGAAAGGATATCAATTCAAATCCTAGATTTTTGAATTGCGAGAAATATTGAGAAAGATCAGGAATTCTCACTATTTCTTAGATTCATGAACCCAATTAAATTCAGTGGGATCTTTCATTCACATTTTTTATCGCCAAGAATGTTTTATAAAACTCTTGGACCCTCGAATTTGGAGTATGCTACTTTCACGTAATTCATAAGGTCAACAAGCAATCGATATTTCACGATCAAGGGTGTAGTGCTATTTGTAGTAGCGGTCCTTATATATCCTATTAACAATCGAAATATGGTCGAAAGAAAAAATCTCTATTTGATAGGGCTTTTTCCTATACCTATGAATTCCATTGGATCCAAAAATGATACATTGGAAGAATTTTTTTGGGTCTTCCAATATCAATAGGTTGATTGTTTCGCTCCTGTATCTTCCAAAAGAGAAAAAGATCTCTGATTGCTATTTCCTCGATCCAAAAGAGAGTACTTAGGTTCTTCCAATAACTAAAAAGTGTATCATGCCTGAATCTAACTAGAGTTCGTGGTGGTAGGGGAATTGGATCGAAAAAAAAAAAAGAGGGATTGTAGTTGTAAGATACCTAATGAGACCATCATTGGAATTGATATCTTATTCAAAGAGAAAGATATCAAATATCTGGAGTTTCTTTTTGTATATTATATGGATGATTCGATCCACAAGGGCCATGATTGGGAATTGTTTGATCATCTTTCTCCGAGTAAGAGGCGAAACATAATCAACTTGAATTTAAGGACAGCTATTCAAAATCTTAGTGAAAGACGAGATTTGTTATCTCATGTTTGCTTTTCATGAAAAAAATACCAATTGAAGTGGAGGGTTTCTTCAAACAACAAGGAGCTGGGTCAACTATTCAACCAAATGATATTGAGCATGTTTTCCATCTCTTCTCGAGAAACTTTCTTTGCAAAATTGTGCTCAATTTCATATATGGCAATTTCACCAAGATCTCTTTGTTAATTGGGGGAAGAATCTGCACGAATCGTATTTTTTGAGGAACATATCGAGAAGAATTGGATTTGGTTAGACAATGTATGGTTAGTAAATAAGGATCGATTTTTTATCAAGGTACGAAATGTATCGTCAAATATTCAATATGATTCCACAAGATCTAGTTTCGTTCAAGTAACAGATTCTAGCCAATTGAAAGGATCTTCTGATCAATTCAGAGATCATTTTGATTTCATTAGTAATGAGGATTCAGAATATCACATATTGATCAATCAAAGAGAGATTCAACAACTAAAAGAAAGATCGATTCTTTGGGATCCTTTCTTTCTTCAAACAGAACGAATGGAGATAGAATCAGACCAATTCCCTGAATGCCTTTTTGGATATTCCTCAATTCCTCGGCTATTCACAGAACGTGAGAAGTGGATGAATAATCATCTGCTTCCAGAAGATATCGAAGAATTTATTAGGAATCTTACAATACTCATTCGTTCTTTTTTCTCTGACAGATGGTCAGAACTTCATCTAGGTTCGAATCGTAATGAGAGGTCCACTAGGGATTAAAAATTATTGAAGAAAGAACAAGATGTTTCTTTTGTCCCTTCCAGGCAATTGAAAAATAAAGAAATAGTTAATATATTCAAGATAATAACGTATTTACAAAATACCGTTTAAACCCAAGTATGTTATTGCTATGGGAGCATGTACAATTACAGAAGGGATGTTCAGTAAAGGTCTCTGAAGTGGATGATGGTTGATAAAGTAATTTTTTATCATAATTTCCAGTTTGCGTACTACGTACAAAAATAAACTTGTGAATGATAGTAAAACACCGATTCTCCTATTAAGATCGAATTCTATCTTCATAGATTTCTCAAGATGTTTTCTTACGAAGTTTTGTTATAGCATTTATAACTGCCTCTGGTTTAGGTGGACAGCCTGGCAAATAGACATCCACAAGAATTAGCTTATCAATTCCCCAAACAGTACTAGAAGAATTAGTACTGAACATCCCTTCTGTAATTGTACATGCTCCCATAGCAATAACATACTTTGGTTCAGGCATTTGTTCTTATAATATCATTAAAGAAGGAGCCATTTTCATTGTTATTATGCCGGCTATTAAAATTAGGTTCGCCTGTCTAGGACTCGATCTTGGTACCAATCCATAACGATCAAAGTCGAATCGTGAGCCTATTATGAGGCAATTCAAAGAAGTAACAACTGGTACCATAAAGAAGCAGTCATAAACTGGAAAGTCTTGACCAATTTGAAAGATCGTTTAATGTAGTTGAAATAACTAAATTTTGGGTTGTTCGATCAACTAAGGTAAACTCAATGGAATTCATAATTGTCTCAATGTTCTTAATGTTTTTTTTTACTTTTTACTTTTTATTGTTATTGTCTGAAAATTCAGGAACTAAGACCATTCCAATGCTCCTTTTCGCCACGCATAAACTAAACCAACAATTAGGATAAGCACAAAAATGAAAGCTTCCATAAAAATGGATATCCCCAATACATCGAAACTCATTACCCATGGATAAAGAAAAACTATTTCAACATCAAAAACAACAAAAAAATAGAACAAACATATAATAACGAATTCAAAATTGTAACCAAGCATCGCCCATTGGTTCTATACCCAATTCATAACTAGAGAGTTTCTCTGACTTTGCTAATTGGAGCTAAAACTCTGAAAATTAGAAATACTAAAATAGGAATATCACTTTATTTTATTAAAAATGCCCAAAAAATATCATATTCGTAAAGCAGAAACATAGACGAACTCCTATGAATGTGGAAAATATATCGGATTAGTCGATTCGAATTGGAATTGATTATCAAGTCATACATAACTGTTTTGTGAAAACAAAAATTGAGTTTGATCGAATCGTCTAGTTTCGTTTGTTTGTTGTGGTACATGTCTCGTTTTAAGATTTATTGATTGGAATCCGATTTTATTTTCATTACACTTATTTTTCGATATAGTATAAATAAATATAGATTTCTCTTATACAAAATAAATCAAACTTTCTCGCTTTTAACTCGTTTCGCATTTTTTTAAATAAAACAATAAAATACGGTGAAAATTCTAAACTAAATTGAATTCTCTTTTTTCAATTCTAATATGTATTTTAGTATTAAAAATTAAAAAATCTTAAATTAAAATTAAAAATTCTAAATTGATTTTTTATTTTATTTTGAATATTATTATCTTTCATTATTATATTCATTTTTATTTATATTATATTATATTATATTAATAATATTATTTATTATAATAATTATATTAATAATATTATTATATTAATTATATTAATAATATTATTTAAATATTAAATATTAATTATTTTTAATTTTAAAATTATTAAATAATAAATATATTTTTTATTATTTATATTTATATTATAAAAATAAAATATTATGTTATTTATGTTATGTTTGTAAAATTTTTTTATGAAAATCTCTTCGTTTTTCAAAGTCTAACGTGTCCACAAATGCAGTAAGGCCTTCCTAGATTCATGTGGCTTATTATTAGATTTGATTGGGGTTGAGTTAGGTTAAGTTTTTATCTTTAACCGGGTTTATGTCATGATTTTGAATCCACAAATTTAAAAAGATTCGGTGGGTATACAAAAAAAAGAAGTATCATTAACTCTTTGATTGTAGACAGTAAAAGAGAAAAGTTCATATATAATCAATCCGCCTACAAAGATTAATGAAAAAAAAATTGCTTTGTTTTGGTTGATCAGAGATTAGAAGGAGATATATAGTGATTGGATCCATTGAAATGAAATGCATTGTTGTTTTCAATTTTGCTCTGAACGATCCCCATGTAAGCAAGCTTATGGGAATGATTTTATTTCGATGAACCAAGCAAGCGGAAGGGACCTGTTACAGACAAGAAAGAATACAATAATGAGGAAAAAACTATACAATTTTTTGTATTTGAATATTATTTATTTAATTTATAATATTATTTATTTATAATATAAATAATATTATATCTATAATTTATAAATAAATAATGAAATAATATTGGTATAGGTAGGGCTATACAGATTCGAACCGTAGACCTTCTCAATAAAAAACATCGAATTGATTATTATCAAAATGATTCGAACTCTTTCAAAGACCCAACATGCATTTTTTTTTTTACATTGGGCTCTTTCATTAACTGATATTTGTATCAGTTAGTCTACCATATTTTTCCTTAACATAAAGAAAAGAAAATGGCTTCACGTGCTCTGATTCATTATTTGAATTCTAATACAATATAGGAGCACTACCAAAGTGCTTCAAAGAAGGGTTATCTTGATGCATGTAGGTTTGCTTCTGGCCTCGATCAACCTAAGTTAAATGGAGTCTCTATCATCCTGATTAAAAAATCTAACATGAAACCTCAGACACCTTAAGGTTCATAGTCATAGGACGAAAAGAGAATTTTTGAGATCCTTTTACTCATTATGCCTAGCATTGAATAGACTGGGTATTCACCCTATCAATATCTCAAATCAATGATGGATTTTATTTGGCTCCCACCTAAAAAGGCACCAAAATTGGACCGAACTATTTGTCAGGCTATTGTTCTCTTGTTCCCAAAAAGTCATGGAGTAAGACATTGATTTCTCAATAAGATAAGATCAACCAATTTGTTTGATTGCATGATAGACTCCTCTAAAACACATTGGCGCACGTGTAAACGAGGTGCTCTACCAAATGAGCTATAGCCCTTATGTTTATGATACATAATTTATCTTATCATATTATATAGATAATTTCTTGTCAAGATGAATATTACATGATCCAACATCATATCTTTTTGATTTGTTTTATCGATATTGCTTATAAGTAATATTGGATTTATAATCCATCGATGTGATAGGTGTCCCTTTTGTTTCTCTTTACGATGATAAATGACCTACTTAACTCAATGGTTAGAGTATTGCTTTCATACGGTGGGAGTCATTGGTTCAAATCCAACAGTAGGTAGAACTTAGTAGATACCATTGACCACAGTGTCTAATAAGTTTTTCTACCCACTTTTTTTTTCTTTTATTGATTTTATATCTTTTTTATCCTATTTTTATTTTCAATTTTAAAATTCTTTTCTTATATCAGAATCTAATTCTGCTTGATTGTATTCAAGTGCCAAAAAATTGAAATAAGGTCTATAAACAAAACTTATCTTTATTTTATACAGAAGTTCTTTTGATTATTTGGGCGTACTAACTAGTTATGAAATCGCATTGATAGTCTCGACTCATGTTCGAGCTCATCTGAGAGCTAGATTTGCCTCAATTGTTTGTCTCTTACCTTCAGCTTTCCTCAAATTAGCTTCCACTATTTTAAGAGTTTGCTGAGCTTCTTGTGGATCAATGTCACTACTCTTCTCTACATCATTTACTAAAATAGTGATTTCATTATTACCTATTCTAGCAAAACTACCCATCAGAGCCATCGTTAACCATTTGTCATTAAGGCATATTTTCAAAATACCTATATCTACAGTTGTGGCAATAGTCGCGTGATTTGCTAATAAGCCAATTTGTCCACTATTAGTAGATAAAATGATTTCCTTTACTTCTGAATCCCAAACAATTCGATTAAGAGTCAGTACACAAAGATTTGAGGTCATTTCTTCAATTTGCTCTCCATTTCTAAGTTCGTAGCCTTCGCAGTAGCTTCATTGATGTTACCTATTAAGTAAAAGGCCTGTTCAGGAAGACTTTCTAATTCTCTAGAAAGGATCAATTTAAACCCTCTAATAGTTTCTGCTAGACCAACATATTTCCTCGAAGAACCGGTAAATACTTCTACTACGAAAAAGGGTTGTGATAAGAAACGCTCAATTTTTCACGCTCTTGCTACAGTTAAGCAATCTTTTTTGGATAATTCGTCAAACCCCAGGATAGCTATAATGTCCTGAAGTTCTTTGTAACATTGTAAAGTTTGCTTAACTCTTTGCGTAGTTTCATAATGTTCCTCACCAACGATCCGAGGTTGGAGCATAGTTGACATTGAGTCTAAAGGATCTACCGCTGGATAGATACCTTTTGTAGCTAATCCTCTTGATAGTACAGTAGTAGCATCTAAATGTGCAAATGTCGTGGCAGGAGCAGGGTCGGTCAAATCGTCCGTAGGTACATAAACTGCTTGAATAGAAGTTATGGACTCTTCTTTGGTAGAAGTAATTCTTTCTTGTAAAAAACCCATTTTAGTACTAAGGGTGGGTTGATAACCCATAACGGAAGGCATTCTACCCAATAAGGTGGATACTTTAGATCCTGCTTGGACGAAACGGAAGATATTGTCGATAAATAGAATTATGTCTTGTTCATTAACATCTCAGAAATATTTCGCATAGTTAGGGCAGTCAAACCAACTCTCATACGAGCTCCCGGCTATTCATTCATTTGACTGTAGACTAGAGCCACTTTTGATTTTGCAAGATTTTATTCATTAATGACTCTAAATTCTTTCATTTCCATGTAAAGATCATTTCTTTCATGAGTACGTTCCCTTACTTCGCCAAATACGGATACACCCCCATGAGCTTTAGCAATGTTGTTGATCAATTCCATAATAAATATTGTTTTACCCACTTTAGCTCCCCCGAATAGTCTGATTTTTCCTCCATGACAATAAGGGGCTAAACGATCTACTACTTTAATTCCTGTTTCAAAAATAGATAATTTTGTATCTAATTATATAAAGACAGGCGCAGATTTATGAATAGGAGATGTTGTGCGAGTATCTATAGGCCCTAAATTATTAGCTGGCTCTCCAAGCACATTGAAAATTCATCCTAGAGTCGCTCCGCCAACTAGAACACTTAAAGGAGCTCCCATGTCAATCACTTCCATTCCTCGCATTAGACCATCTGTAACACTCATACCTACAACTCTAACTCGATTATTTCCTAATAATTGCTATACTTCACAAGTCACATTAATCTGTTGACCGACAGTATCTCGACCCTTAACCACCAGAGCGTTGTAAATATTAGGCATCTTACCCTGGGGGAAAGGCTACATTTAGTACCGGACCAATGATTTGAGCAATACGACCTAGGTTTTTTTTTTTTCAAGCGTGGAAACCCCAAGACTAGAAGTAGTAGGATTTATTCTCATAATATAAAAAATTAATAATATGTTAAAATTTGTTGCGAAATTTTTCAAATACAAAAAAAATCTTCGATAGCAAGTTGATCGGTTAATTCAATAAGAAATGGGGTTTAGCCATGCACTTCATATGTTTCTAGCGATTTACTTGGTATCATCAAATGATACAAGTCTTGGATAAGAATCTACAACGCATTAGAACACCCTTATTGATGATCCTTTAACCCGACAGCATGTAGAGTTCCTCAAACAATGTGATATCTCACACTGGGTAAATCCTTAACCCTTGCCCCTCTTACTAAGACTACAGAATGTTCTTGTGAATTATGGCCAATACCAGGTATATAATTAGTGATTTCAAATCTAGAGGTTAATCATGCTCTGGCAACTTTACCTAAGGTAGAGTTTGGTTTTTTGGGGTTGATAGTGGAAAAGTTGACAGATAAGTCACCCTTACTGCCACTCTACAGAACCGTAGATGAGATTTTCACCTCATACGACTCCTTGTTCAATTCTTTTGAAGTCATTGGGTCCTTTTCCTCATTCGAAAATCTCCTCCCTTCTTCCACTCCGTCCCGAAGAGTAACTGGGACAAACTCAATCATGTTTTCATGTTCCAATTGAACACTTTCCATTTTTGATTATTCTCAAAGGAGAAGATTCTTCTTTTTACCAAACATCTACGGATTCAATCACACAATCTTATAATAAGAACAAGAGATCTTTTTCGATTAATCCCTTTGCCCCTCATTCTTCAAGAATCAAAAAGATACTTTTTCAAGTTTGAATTTGTTCATTTGGAATCTGGGTTCTTCTACTTCATTTTTATTTACTTATTTATTTATTATTTTTCTCTCTCTTTTCCTTTTTTATTTTTTTATTTTATTCCTTTCCATCATTCCTTCCTTAAGTCCCAAAGGTTTGATCCTATAGAATCTAACCCATTTTCTCATTGAGCGAAGGGTACGAAATAAATTAAATCAGATTGATTTTTCGATAAAAAGAACTATGTGAAATCTTTAGTTTTTTCCTCGTTCTCTATCCTTATCCTATAGGGACAACACTTGAATCAATAGAGAACCTTTTCTTTTGTATTTATATGAATCGATTATGAATCAATATTATTACATTCAAATTCCTTACTAATACCTCTCAAGGAAATCTCGAATTGGATCCCAAATTGACGGGTTAGTGTGAGCTTATCGATGCGGTTATGCACTCTTCGAATAGGAATTCATTTTCTGAAAGATCCTAACTTTCATGCTTTGGTGGGTCTTTAAGATCCTTTCGACGACCTATGTTGTGTTGGAGGGATATCTATATGATCCGATCGATTGCGTAAAGCCCGCAGTAGCAACAGAACCAGGGAAAGTTTACATAAGTATATAGAAAAGACAATTCTTTTCTATTATATTAGTATTAGATTAGTATTAGTTAGTGATCTCGGCTCAATGAGTCCTTTCTTCCGTGATTAACTGTTAGCACCAGTCCTACATTTTGTCTCTGTGGACTGAGAAGAAAAGAGGCTCAGTGGGAAGAGAATTGTACCATAGAAGCAAGGAGGTCAACCTCTTTCAAATATACAACATGGATTTTGGGAATGCAATGTAGTTGGGCTTTCATGTTGATCCGAATGAATCATCTTTTTCACGGAGGTAAATCTTTGCCTGCTAGGCAAGAGGATAGCAAGTTACAAATTCTATTTCGGTAAAACATGTATTTCTATTACTATGAAATTCATAAATGAACTTGATGGTAGTTAATCGTGGGCTTACCATTATCCTTTTCGTAGTGATGAATCTTGTATGTGTTCCTAAGAAAAGGAATTTGTTAATTTTTCAGGGTCTTAAAGGGGTGTGGAAACACATAAGAACTCTTGAATGGAAATGGAAAAGAGATGTAACTTCAATTCCTTCAGAAATGGGAAGATCTTTGGCGCAAGAAGGGGTTGATCCGTATCATCTTGACTTGGTTCTAATTTTTCTATTTTTTTAAGAAAAGAATACCGCTTCTCCTACCCGTATCGAATAGAACATGCTGAGCCAAATCTTCTTCATGTAAATTTGGCTTGATTTAGATTGGGAGAATCGTACGGTTTTATGTTATGAAACCATGTGTTATGGCTCGAATCCATAGTCAACCTATTTCCGCTAGGAGCAGTTGACAATTAAATCCAACTTTTTCCACTATTTTCATTTCATATTCGTAATAGTGTGAAAGGAAAGCTCGGCTCCAAGTTGTTCCAGAATAGTGGCCTTGAGTTTCTCAACCCTTTGCCTTAGGATTAGTCAGTTCTATTTCTTAATGGGGGAAGAGATATAACTCAGCGATAGAGTGTCACCTTGACGTGGTGAAAGTCATCAGTTCGAGCCTGATTATCCCTAAACCCTTTGACTTGCTCCCCCATCATGATCGAATAAGAATGGGTAAAAGGCTCGTGAGATTAACATGAAGGGGTAGGGATGGCTATATTTCTGGGAGCGAACTTCAAGCAAATATGAAGCACATGGATACAAGTTATGCCTTGGAATGAATGATAATTTCGAATCATCTTTGTCTACGAACAAGGAAGCTATAAGTAATGCAACTATGAATCTCACGAAGAGTTCGATCCTAGCTTAGGATGAATGCTGGAGGCATGCTTAACACATGCAAGTCGGACGAGAAGTGGTGTTTCCAATGATGGACAGGTGAGTAACGCGTGAGAACCTGCCCTTGGGAGGGGAACAATAGCTGAAAATGGTTGCTAATGCCCCGTAGGCTGAGAAGCAAAAGGAAGAATCTACCCGAGGAGGGGCTCGCGTCTCATTAGCTAGTTGGTGAGGCAATAGCTTACCAAGGCAATGATTAGTAGTTGCTCTGAGAGGATGATCAGCTATATTAGGACTAAGACACGGTCCAAACTCATACGAAAGGCAGTAGTGGGGAATTTTCTGCAATGGGTGAAAGCTTGACGGAGCAATACGGCATGGAGGTAGAAGGCCCATAGGTTGTGAACTTCTTTTCTTGGAGAAGAAGCAATGACAGTATCTTGGGAATAAGCATTGGTTAACTTGTGCCAGCCACCGCAGTAATACAGAGGATGCAAGCGTTATCTGAAATGATTGGGCGTAAAGCTTTGTAGGTGGCTTTTTAAGTCCGTCGTCGAATCTCAGGGCTCAACCCTAGGCAGGCGACGGAAACTACCAAGCTGAAGTACGGTAAGGGCAGAGGGAATTTTCAGTGGAGTGGTGAAATCCGTAAAGATCGGAAAGAACACCAACGGCGAAAACACTTTGTTGGGTCGACACTGACACTGAGAGACGAAAGCTATGAGAGCAAATGGGATTAGATTCCTAGTAGTCCTAGCCGTGAACGATGACTACTAAGCACTGTGCGTATTGACCCACGCAGTACTATAGCTAACGCGTTAAGTATTTTGGCTGGGGCGTATGTTCACAAGAATGAAACTCAAAGGAATTGACAGGGGCCCTCACAAGCGGTGGAGCATGTGGTTTAATTCGATGCAAAGTGAAGAACCTTACCAGGGCTTAACATGCCGCGAATCCTCTTGAAAGAAAGGGGTGCCTTCGGGAACGCGGACATAGGTGGTGCATGGCTGTCGTCAGCTCGTGCCGTAAGGTGTTGGGTTAAGTCCCGCAATGAGCGCAACCCTCGTGTTTAGTTGCCATCGTTGAGTTTGGAACCCTAAGCAGACTTTCGGTGATAAGCTGGAGGAAGGTGAGGATGACATCAAGTCATCATGCCCCTTATGCCCTGGGTGACACACGTGCTAAAATGGCCAGAACAAAGGGTCACGATCCTGCGAGGATGAGCTAACTCCAAAAACCCGTCTTCAGCTCGAATTACAAGCTGCAACTTACCTCCATGAAACCGAAATCACTAGTAATCGTCGGTTAAACATACAACGGTGAATTCGTTCCCAGGCCTTGCACACACCACCCATCACACTATGGGAGCTGGCCATGCCCGAAGTCGTTACCTTAACCATGAGGAGAGGGATGCCAAAGGCAGGGCTAGTGACTAGAGTGAAGTCATAACAAGGTAGCCGTACTGAAAGGCAGCTGGATCACCTCTTTTTCACAGACCGACCCATCGTCTCCACCTCGTAGGAACTACGAGATCACCCCAAGGAAACCGTCGGTATCTAGGGGGTCGCAGACCAACCATAGAACCCTATTCAATAAGTGGAATGCAATAGCTATCCGCTCTCAGGTTGGGCAGTAAGGGTCAAAAAAGGGTAATCACTCATTCTTAAAACCAGCATTCGAAAAAGTCAGGGCAAAAAAAGGGGGGAAAGCTCTCCGTTCCTGATTCTCCTATAGCTGGATCCTCCGGAACCATAAGAATCCATAGTTAGAATGGGATTCTAACTCGGTACCTTTTGAGATTTTGAGAAAAGTTGCTCTTTGGAAAGCACAGTACGATGGAAGTTGTAAGCTGTGTTTATGATGGAGTTATTGATTATCGTTGGCCTCTATGGTAGAATTAGTTGGGGGCTTGATACACGATGGTTTACCCTGTGGCGAATGTCAGCAATTCAAGTCCACTTATCTCTAACTCGTGAACTTAGTCGATACAAAGCTATATGATAGCACCCAATTTTTTCGATTCGACAATTTGATCTATGATTTCTCATTCACGGAAGCTAATAAGATAAGATCCTTCCATTTACCAGCACCTTAGAATGTCATAGCCTTAAAGTTAAGGGCAAGGTTCAAACGAGGAAAGGCTTACGATGGATACCTAGGCACCCAGAGACGAGGAAGGGCATAGTAAATGACGAAATGCTTTGAGGAGTTGAAAATAAGTGTAGATCCAGAGATTCCCAAATAGGTCAACCTTTCGAACTGCTGCTGAATCCATAGGTAGGCTAGAGACAACTTGGCAAAGTGAAACATCTTAGTAGCCAAAGGAAAAGAAAGCAAAAGCGATTCCTGTAATAGCGGCGAGCGAAATGGGAGCATCCTAAATCGTGAAAATGGGGTTATGGGAGAGCAATAAAAGCGTCATGCTTCTGGGCGAAATGATGGAGTGCTGCACCCTAGATTGCAAGAGTCCAATAACCGAAAGCATCATTAGCTTACGCTCTGACCCAAGTAGCATAGGCATGTGGAATCCCGTGTGAATCAGTAAGGACCATCTTGCAAGGCTAAATACTCCTGGGTGACCGATGGTGAAAAGAACCCCCATAAAGGTGTGAAATAGAACATGAAACCGTAAGCTC
>JAJFZO010000065.1:2720000-2867500 GCA_021397835.1 Moringa oleifera
TCCTAGCCTATAACCGGCCTAAAAGGGAAAGACCTTTCCCTCTGGGGTAGAAAATCATGAACGGGATAGTGGACTCAAAGCCATGGAACTTGGGGGTGGGTTTTTTATCGAAATGGAGTCACTTTACTTTTTATTTAGATTTAAAATTTATCGAAAATTGTTTTTCACCATATAGTATTAGTATTCCCGGCATGAATCAACATATTTTTTTTCACGCCCCGTAACTCTTCCTCAAATAGGGAATAGTAGAGCAAGTACAAGTATTAGTAGCATAGCAAAAATACGTTCTTCGTCATTAAATTAATATGTTTACTCATGGTAATTATGACCTCTCGAGAAAATCGATGACTGCATCTTTGATGCACTTGTTAGTATTAGTACATATGATAATTCTTAATTGGCTAGTTGTAAATAGCCCTAGGACTATGGAACAAAGGATTATCCCAAACCTACACCAAGGTGTTGACGGTGATTCTCAAATATCGCAAAACAGAATGTGATACGATGAGATAGAATGCAATAGAAACAGGGAACGGGTTACCTATTCTTAATGGAGATAGAATGCAATAGAAATAGGGAACGGGTTACCTATTCTTAATGGTCAAAGCGAACCCTTTCATTCTGACATTCTGAATTCTTTAATTCAAAATGAATCAAATCTTCCCAGTCAGTTAACAGCCAACTGCTCTACCACTGAGCTACTGAGGAATAACGGGAGATTAGATCTCATAGAGTTCAATTCCTGTTCTCAACCGATGACCAATATGAACTCGAAGTTTCCTTCGTAACCCCCGAAACTTCTTCGTACTGGCTCCATTCCATGCCTCATTTCATAGGGAACCTCAAAGTGGCTCTATTTCGTTATATTCCATCCATATCCCAATTCCATTCATTTAATATCCCTTTGGTGTCATTGACGTAAGAGATGTCGTTTCTAGTCTATCTCTTTGTATTTCTATATATAAAAAGTTTTAAAATCATCATATAATAATCCATAATTGAAATAGAAAAGAAAAAAGGGAGGTTTGTGGTGATTTTTAAATCTTTTATGCTAGGTAATCTAGTATCCTTACGCATGAAGATAATCAATTCAGTCGTTGTGGTCGGACTCTATTATGGATTTCTGACCATATTCTTCATAGGGCCTTCTTATCTCTTCCTTCTCTGAGCTTGGGTTATGGAAGAAGGAGAAGACGGAATTGAGAAGAAGGTATCAGTAATAACTGGTTTTATTGTGGGACAACTCATAATGTTCATACGATTTATTATGCGCCTCTGCATTTAGCATTGGGTAGACCTCATACAATAACTATCCTAGCTCTACCGTATCTTTTGTTTCATTTCTTCTAGAACAATCACAAACACTTTTTTGATTATGGATCTACTACCAGAAATTCAATGCCGTAATCTTCGCTTTCAATGTGTATTCCTGAATAGTCTCATTTTTCAATTATTCAACCATTTCATTTTACCAAGATCAATGTTAGCCAGATTAGTCAACATTTATATGTTTTGATGCAACAACAAGATGTTATTTGTAACAAGTAGTTTTGTTGGTTGGTTAATTGCTCACATTTTATTCATGAAATGGGTTGGATTGGTATTAGTCTGGATACAGCAAAATAATTCTAGGTTGTCTAATGTACTTATTCGATTTAATAATTATAAGTAGCTTGTGTCAGAATTGAGAAATTCTATGGCTCGAATCTTTAATATTCTTTTATTTATTACCTTTGTCTACTATTTAGGCAGAATACCGTCACCCATCTTTACTAAGAAACTAAAAAGAATCTCAGAAACAGAAGAAGGGGGGAAGGGGGGAGGACTAAATAGGACCAAAAGGTATCCACCGAAGAAGATCCTTTTCCTTCTCTTTTTTTGGAAGAAAGGGAGGATCCGAACAAAATCGATGAAATGAAAGAGATCCAATTGAATGGAAAGGAAAAGAAATATAATGATGATGAATTTGAATTAATAAACATACAAGGCGCATGCTATGAATATAAAAAAACGCCTAGTTTATGAAAATTTAAATAAGAATCAAGAAAATTTGAATTTAAAAATATTTAAAAAAGATAAATATTTATTTGAAAAACCTTTTATGAATCTTCTTTTCGATTCTAACCAAAGGAATCGGCCATTTTGATATATAAAAAATGATCGATTTGAAAATGCTGTAAGAAATGAAATGTCACTTTTTTTTACATAGATTGTTGAACAAAATAAAACTTAAAGATTCTTCTTAGATTAGAAGAAATTTAGAAATATAAATTTTTTTAAAAAAAGTAGTAAATTAATAAAAAATAAGTAAATAGGACAAATATAATAAGAGATAAGAAGAGATGCGACTCCCCCTAACATATTTTATGCTTTCTCCTATAAAGAAACTCGTAATACCTATCCCATTCAAAATTCCATCAATTACTCATCTATCAAAAAAAATGAGTTAGTTTCGCTAATCCTCTTACACCATCAGTTAAAGATATTGCATAAAAAGTATCTATGTAAGCACGATTGTATGACCAATCATATATCCAATTTTTTATTTTGTCCCACAGAATTCTCTTAGGACCTTTTTTCAAAAATGAATTAAGTAAGTTTAAATTCTGTAAACATGAATAAAAAGGCTTATATAAAAAATATGCTATAAATATTCCAAAATAAGCTGTACTAACTGAAAAAGTTGCATTTGTCAAAAATTCATACCAATCATTTTTTTTTTTTAATTTTGATGTAAAAGGTTTATAGACGGAGTTAACAATTTTGATAATATATCAAAATCTATTCCTTCTTGAGTAAAAGGAATTCCTATGGCTCCAACAAACAAAGTAAATATAACCAATACAAGCATAGGAAATATGATAGTATTGTTCGATTCATGGGGATAAGACAAAGTCGTCTTAACACCAAAATGAGTAATAGTAATAAAAATTCTATTTCTTACATTATCAACAATTCGATATGTCTTTTTCCAAAAAAAGAAGCTCTTTCGGTATTATTCATTGTTAATAAAGGTACTAAACGAAAATTTCTGTTAATCCTTTTTGGTACTTTTTTACCCCATAGAGATATTGAATAGAAAGAGCTACTTTTTTTCCACTGTAATTTTAAAAATGAATGTTTAAATGTCTTTCAAAAGTAAGTAAATATATCCAAAATATATAAAATGCAATTAATCCAGCTGTGGAACAAGCTACTACTGCAAAAATCAGTGAATACAACCAACTATCATTAATAATTTCATCTTTGGACCAAAAACAAGCAAGGGGGAATACCACAAAGAGAAAGCGCACCTAATAAAAAAAGCCGTTTTTGTAATTGGCAAATGATTTCAAAAAATTAATATTTAATATAATAATCAGTTTTATCTTATCTTTTCTCCCACCTTCAAAAAAAATATAAAATAAATAAATAAATAAATAAAGCATAGGCATTTCAACTATTGTTAGAATTTTCGGAAAGGTAACTATCTCGGTTTCATATAGCAATTTATATAGAATCTTTAAAAAAGACTTTTCTTCATAAAATAAAAAAAAAAGACCTACTGTCTTTAGGATTTGATGCTACACTGCTGCTTAATGCCTTAGGGGATCGACTCTATTATATAAGTGAATTCCTAACTTTTATCTAATATCATGGCATAAATAAGCAGTTCTTATTGTTTCAGTCCAAAACCTCACTAATTGATCTTTACGGTGCTTTCTCTATCAATTAGATCCTTTATCCATAGAATAAAGTATTTAGACATATTTATTCTTCATATTTCGACTTCCATGAAGTTTATTTCTTTGCTATAGCTGATAAAAATCATTTTTTGGATGATGCATATGTAGAAAGCCTATTTTTTTTTTTTTAGTATTTAATTTGCTGGCTGCTCTTTCTTTCCTTTTTTCTATAGTGGAGATAGTCGCACGTAATGACAAATCACAGCCATAGTTTTAAAAGCTTATGGTAAGAAAGGGTTTTGTTCTAATGCCCGAAAAATAATATTCTAAAGCTTTCTTATGTTCTCCGTTACTTGTGTGGATAAGGCCTATGTTATAAAGTATATAGCTTCGATCATAGGGATTAATTTCTAGTCGCATAGCTTCATAATAATTCTATAATGCTTTCGCATAATTTCCTTCAGATTGAGCCGATATCCATTACGATCGTCATTCGATTTAAAGAATTCTTTGTTCCAGAATCGTACATGAGATTTTCATCTCATACGGCTCCCCCTTTATGTGCATAATGAGAATAATATATGGAAGTGGATGTCATTATGAACTAGCCGGGGGTAATGTCTTTACAAGAAATCTCTAGCCAACCTTCCTGCAAAAGATCTTTTCTTAACACCAAGCGTTTTGATATTAGATAAAAATAAAAAAATAAACTCCAACAATTTCTTTGTTCTCAACGCCTCTAATCTCCAGGAGTTAGTCACTTTAACAGTCTTCAATGGTTATACGGGTATCCAAAGTATGAACAAGATGGATGTTTGTGGTCCCAACCATTTTTCTTAGTCCCGATCCCGATGAAGGAAAAAGAGTAATTTATAACAAAGTTTTTGTGTTGTTGATTTCTAAGCGTAGTGCTTCTTCCCCTATGCCGTCTATTGGTATTAGTGTAGTAGGATTGACCTACAATACAGAATCCATAGGTGTAACCTGTTGCTTAATACTAGAATCGACAATTGAAGCATCTGAGGCTGCATTAATTGTGGATACATGATAGAAGGGATTGTTTTATTTATATTAAAAACTCCACCTTCAACAAGCGTAGATTTATTTCAATAATCTTTTTTCTTTCTATCCTGAATCATATGTCTTTTTCCTATTCTTAAGACTAAGAGCGAAAAAAAAAATAACGATAATCAAATCGCACCATCTCTGTAATAGGTAAATGCCTCCTTTTCTCCTGAAGTTGTTGAGATTACTCGTAATAAGATATTGGCTACAATTGAAAATGTTTTATCAATAAAATTTACATTTATACGCGATCTAGGCATAGGTAGTAATCCATTCCATAACTCTTTTCATTACCTCTCGTGAGAAAATGATCCCACAAACAAAGGAATTATACAATACGAACTAACATGAAAGCAAACTCATTAAAATTCAAAAAAAAAAAAAAAACCTTCTTAACTCTTTTTTTGATAGGAATCAATAAAAAATAAGAAATATTTGATTTGTTTGAATTCAATTCGATTTCATCAAAATTTATTAGCATCAGAATGAAAATGACTATTCCAACTTCATCGAAGTTAAAGAATCAAGGAATACATTAGGATAATTCGAAAATTTTTGATTAAATTATGGGAAAAATAATTGAAGAATCGTTCTATATTGAAAATAGAATAACTCCCACCCCCCCCCCCCCCCCAATTTTCATTTTTTCTTTTGTTTTGTGCATAACAGATATACACTATACAATCAAATTTCAAATACAAATATTTAAATAAAAAAGAAAAATCCCTTAAATGATTTAGGAATTTGTAATAGATCCGTAAGGTATTTGTAATAGATCTACGAGGTAAGGTGTTATTGTTGAGGGGTCTAAAACTGTAAAGGAATTTTAGAATTCTTATGGAAATGGAATTAGAATTAGAGTCTAAAGAGAATTATGAGCTAAAGGTATCCACATAGTCTAAAAAAAAAAAAGGAATAACTCGTTATTCACCCGGGTGCTCAGTCATAATTATTATGTAGGAGAGATGGCCGAGTGGTTCAAGGTGTAGCATTGGAACTACTATGTAGGCTTTTGTTTACTGAGGGTTCGAATCCCTCTCTTTTTGTACTTTCAACTAATTCACCAGTCTTCCGTTATTGACTACAATGTATTAAATCAAATAATAATTGATACCAAATAGTTAGACCTTAGACCTTTCTTTGATATGGATTCTCTATTCTTAATTTCTTTGATACGTATCCCTTACCTTGTGCCCCTTTACTTAACCTTAACTTAGGCAAAAAAAAAAAAAAAAGGGGGTCAAGGTTGTACGAGCTCTTGTTTTGTTATTTTAGAAAAGTTAGGTTTAAGTCTGACGAGAATAATATTCTACGACATGTAATTCATTGATTTTTAAACCAGCCCATTTCCTATCTATTATTTGATTAACTAATCCTTCATATTGGAATGTGTGAAGAGTCAAATGTTTGGCAATTCCTCATGGGTGGATGAATTAAGAAAATTTTGAATCAACACTATAGATTTTTATTCATCCTTCACTGTAATAATATCTCAGGATTTGCAGTGATAACTTGGTATATCTACTATACTACCATTAACTAAACTATGTTTATGGTTAACTATTAATTAGATTCCCCCTCTGGTTATCCAATTTAATTCAAGACTCAGTCAATACATACTACATTAGTAGTGGAAAGGCTATCATATTAGGATTTACCGATTCCTTTCCACTTTCCACTACTCTAAGATTTCCTTGAATCCTAGACGCAAGAATTTACAACACTTTAGAGAACCTCCATAGGTTTAGAATCAAAAAAGTATCAAGAGTCTTTCTCCCATGCTTGCTTTTGCTAGAGAAAATTAGGCGAGTTATATCCAAAAAAAAAAAAGAATCGGTAATTTGGCGTCTTTTGTTGGTCAGGCGACACCCGGATTTAAACTGGGGAAAAAAGATTTGCAGTCCCCCGCCTTACCGCTCGGCCATGCCGTCAAAACGATACAAACTAGATGAAAATCTTCCCTTCTATTGAAAAAACAAAATGTGGATTTTCAGTCATAAAAGCCAAAGTTCAGGACAAATTGGAACCATTAACTATTGACTGTAAATTTATGAACCATTCTTGGATTTGAATTTCAAATTGTCTTTCCCTAATGATATAAGAAAATCCAAATGGATATAAAACTAATCAGTATTGATTTTTTTTTCAATTTTCAATAAAAATTAAAAAATCCTTCTCAATTTCAATTATAACAGCAATTATGAGTATGTGTAAATCCAAAAGCATAAGTTGGTATATAACTATAGCCATCTAATGGGATATTTTTTCTGTATAGGATTCCTATAGGAAATTATCAAGAAATTATCATGCTTCAATTTTGCATTGAATAGATTAAAGAGAAAATAGAATTTTTGATAGAGCACGGCATGTGTTGTCCCGAATAGAACTGTAATGCAATAAAAGAAGAAAGAGAGACATATATATCTGCACATTTTATTTTAATAAAAAAAGAAATGCAAGCATTTTTACGCACTTCAATGATATTCAAAAAATTTTATGAAAAAAAAAGAATAGGTAAAAAGATTTCTCTTCTCTACGAATCATTTTTTGAACAATGGAATACACGAAAAAGCCAAGTGTTAGAAAAATCAACTTTATATTTATTGTTTCTGATTATTATGTCTTTATCGTTGTAAATAGATAAAATCATGAATACGTTTATTTTTTTGGTATCCAATTGGATTGGAATATGTAATATCATAATAATGGTAGAAATTGAATAACTTTTTTTTGGATATTCTATACAAAACTCCATGAGTCTAAGTGGCATTTATCAATTTTTTTCCATTTGTATCTTTCTGTTATAAATTCAAATTTGAGTATAATCTTTATTCTTTCGTTCCTACGTATTTCATACATTACATATATATATGGAGTTGGGTAAAATTTCATGTGATTTAGTAAACAGAATATAAATTCCATTATTGCTAGATAAAATCATATGAATATGATTCGATAAAGAATGAGAAATGAGATTTTTCGATAAATGAAAAATTAAAAAAAAATGCTTGGGGATGGAAATGAGGGAATGTCTACAATACCTGGGTTTAATCAGATACAATTTGAAGGATTTTGTAGGTTTATTGATCAGGGCTTAAAAGAAGAACTTTATAAGTTTCCAAAAATGGAAGATATAGATCAAGAAATTGAATTTCAATTATTTGTGGAAACATATCAATTGGTAGAACCGTTAATAAAAGAAAGAGATGTTGTATATGAATCACTCACATATTCTTCTAAATTATATGTATCTGCAGGATTAATTTGAAAACCCAATAGGAATATCCAAGAACAAACACTTTTTATTGGAAACATTCCTGTAATGAGTTCCCTTAGTACTTCTATAGTAAACAGAATATACAAAATTATGATCAATCAAATATTGCAAAGCCTCAGTATCTATTACTAGTCAGAATTGGATCAAGATGGAATTTCAGTCTATACCAGCACCATAATATCAGATTGGGGAGGAAGGTTAGAATTAGAGATTGATAAAAAAGCAAGGATATGAGCTAGTGTGAGTAGGAAACAGAAAATATCTATTCTAGCTCCATCATGAGGTATGGGTTCGAATCTAAGGGAAATTTTAGAGAATGTTTGCTACCCTGAAATTGTCTTGTCTTTCTTAACAGATAAGGAGAAAAAAAATTAGGTCAAAAGAAAATGCCATTTTGGAGTTTTGTCAACAATTTTCTTATGTAGGCGGGGGTCCGATATCTTTTGAATCCTTATGTAAGGAATCAAAAAAAAAATTTCTTTCACCGAAGATGTGAATTAGGAAGGATTGGTTGACAAAATCTGAACCAGAGACTGAATCTTAATATACCTCAGAACAATACATTTTTGTTACCCCGAGATATATTGGCAACTGTAGATCATTTGATTGGAATGAAATTTGGACTGGGTACACTTGATGATATAAATCATTTGAAAAATAAATATATTCATTATGTAGTAGATTTCTTACAAGACCAATTCGGATTGGCTCTGCTTTGTTTAGAAAATGTAGTTAAGGGAACTATATCTGAAGCAATTAGGCATAAATTGATATTGACTCCTCAGAATTTAGTAACTTCAACTCCGTTAACAACCACTTATGAATCTTTTTTCGGATTACATCCATTATCTCAAGTTTTGGATTGAACTAATCCATTGACACAAATAGTTCACGGGAGAAAATAGAGTTATTTAGCCCCTGGAGGATTAACAGGGCCAATTGCAAATTTTCGAATACGAGATATCCATCCTAGTCACTATAGGCGCATTTGTCCCATTGACACGTTTGAAGGAATCAACATTGGATTTATTGGATCTTTAGTAATTCATGCTAGGATTGGTCATTAGGGGTCTCTAGAAAGTTCATTTTATGAAATCTATGAGAAATCGAAAAAAGCACGGATGCTTTATTTATCACCAAGTAGAGATGAATATTATATGGTAGCGGCAAGAAATTCTTTATCTCTGAATCAGGGTAATCAAGAAAAACAGGTTGTTCCAACTCAATACCACTAAGAATTCCTGAGTATCGCATGGGAAGAGGTTCATCTTTGAAGTATTTTTTCTTTCTAATATTTTTCTATTGGAGCTTCCCTCATTCCTTTTATCAAGCATAATGACTCGAATCGGGCTTTAATGAGTTCTAATATGCAATGTCAAGCAGTTTCGCTTTCTCAGTCCAAGAAGTGCATTATTGGAATTGGGTTGGAACGCCAAGCGGCTCTAGATTCAGGGGTTCTCATTATAGCCGAACACGAGGGAAAGATCATTTATACCGATACTGACAAGATCATTTTATCAGGCAATGGAGATACTCTAAACATTCCATTAGTTATGCATCAACGTTCTAACAAAAATACTTGTATACATAAAAAACCCCAAGTTCAACGGGGTAAATGCATTAAAAAAGGACAATTTTTAGCAAATGGTGCCGCTATAATTGGTGGCGAACTCGCTTTGGGGAAAAACATATTAGTAGCTTATATGCCATGGGAAGGTTACAATTTTGAAGATGCGGTACTCATTAGCGAGCGTCTAATATATGGAGATATTTATACTTCTTTTCACATATGAAAATATGAAATTCAGACTCATGTGACAAGCCAAGGTCTCGAAAGGATCACTAACGAAATATCGCATCTTGAAGGCCGTTTACTCTGCAATTTAGACAAAAAAGGAATTGTGATGCTGGGATCTTGGGTTGAGACATGCGATATTTTAGTAGGTAAATTAATGCCTCAGGTGGCAAAAGAATCATCGTATGCTCCTGAAGATAGATTATTAAAGGCAAAAAGGAAGATTTCGTGAGACTCTGCTTGGCAAACGGGTCGATTATTTGGGTCGTTCTGTCATTGTCATTGGACCTTCACTTTCATTACATCATTGTGGATTGCCTTGTGAAATAGAAATAGAGCTTTTCCAAGTATTTATAATTCTTGGTCTAATTAGACAACATCTTTCTTTGAACATAGAAATTGCTAAGAGTAAAATTTGGGAAACAGGGCCAATTATATGGGAAATACTTCAAGAAGTTATGCGGGGGCATCCTGTATTGCTGAATAGAGCGCCTACTCTGCATAGATTAGGCATATAGGCAAATCAAAACCTCTTGTGCTTAAATGCAAAATGGGGCGAGCCTCTATAGTTTGTGCACATCAAGTTTCACATTGGCCAGTGGATGAGGTTTAAAAGGAAAGTCAAATGTAAACCTGAAAGTTGCGAAAAATGATAAACGCATAGGACCTCTATCTACTTCTTAAGAAAGTTCAGAAATAAAAAACCAAAAAACAAATTACTTTAATTGCAAAAATAGAACTGTAGAAAATGCAAATGAAACTTCTCAATAGATTTTACCTAAAAAAAAAACCATGGTTGTCCTCTAATAGTATAAAATTTTGAAAAATGTGCATCATAGAAAGTAGGTCTTTTAAACAATTAATACAGGATGAGAGTAACACACATAACTACTTTCACACCTAAAACCAACTATTTCCCAGAATGTAAAACTAATAAGAAAAAAGACATCTAATCCCTTAACCACTTAATTCCTTATGTTGACATACAGAATAAGGTATGTAAACTAAAACAATGTTGCATTTGGTCTTTGGAGAAAGTAATAGGTAAAACAAAGAAATGCAAAGTTAAATACCTGTCTAATTCTCTCCGAGTTAAATTTCGTCATCTAACGGGCTAATTGCTAAGACCAAATTCCTAACAGTGTCAGGTAATTCTTGTAATGAAAGGGCCACCATTGGCTTTGAACCAACAAAAAATGATTTAAAACATGAGAACTAACATTGATAGAGAATAAAATATTAGTTATAGTGAAGCATCACAAGATGAGATTAACTTGCTTACTCTGTTTGCACAAATCACAATGGTAGACTCTAAGTAGATTATTATTAAGCAACAAGACCTACTAATATGATATTTAGTCATCAAGCATGAGTCCACATATGATCATCCTCGATTCTCTCATATTCTCAAAATATTTTTGCTATTTTTATTTTCAAATGCCTCCATATACTGCAAGTTTTTTCGAATAACATGATCAAACCAACCCTAAAGGCTTTTACATCAGTTGCATAACAATGACCTAGAAATTTACTAGCTACTCTCAGCTTGTTAGGGAGCAAGCTACACATGGTCGGGATTGGAAGTAAGTAAGTCATAGAGTTATGGAGTCAAAAGTTATCCACAAAGCAAGCATCAGTACCTATTGGGTTAAGGAAAAGGTTTTACATGAGAACAACAATGAACAAAGTGAGGCAAGCAAAGAACATGAAAGACAAACCTTTTTTTGGATTGCATGTAATAGATGTCTCTATCACCATAGACATGGAGCTTCTTTCGAGTCTGCAAATGAGGGACAAAACAGTGGATAACAATAAGGACAAGTGATTTTTATAGCCCACAAAATTTTAACAAGAATCAAGACATGTAATAAAACATGGCTTTTAAAGGAATGTATTTCTATTTTCTGTATGGCATTTGTATTTACCTAGACCATATAGTTTTTATGGAGAAAAAAGTCAGGCTTGTAGTTTTGTCCCATGAGAAACAAACAGGAAACCCATTTTTAGCTTCACTAAATACCCAACAATAGTATCTGTCTTTACCTTCATGAATGTAGCTTTTTTAGTTTTCTTATGTCTAAAGCAAACAAATTAGGATCAATTGAGATAAGGAAAAAGGTCACCTAAATAACCAAGGCCAAAAAGCAGAGTTGAAGAAACTCCATGGGCCAGTTGAATCTTCACATGGTTTTGTGTTTTACAAGGTAGATTGTCAACATCACCAAAAATTTGCATCTGCGATATAGTAAATAACAAGGCTATGTCAGTTACGAACACTAAGAATCTTCCATTTCTTCAACAAAATTACCTTAACAAAAGTTTGGGGCATATAATCTACTTCAGTTACTTTTATGAAGCAAACAAGGAAGCGTGGATTTTGAAGGAGTACATGCCTAAAATGAAATTGAGTTCAATGTATCCATGTGAGTGCGGCAATAATTCTTTAAGTTCAATCCTAGAACTTGAACAACTCATGCCTTTCTTGATTCAGCTGTGGTTTACAGATTCCACCTTTACGAGAAAAATGATGAAAATAGGCATATAATCTGAGAACCTTGTTTCCCCATGAACATAAGATAGTTGATTCAGGCCTCTCTTATACCATAGTATAAGATCACAATGGAAAGGGCATGATCAGGCACTAACTTTATTAGAATTGAACAGATAATATCGTCCACATTATTTCACATGTTGACAATCATGTAATACAAGGCTAATATGATTTCATATTAAATCAAGAGTTTGCTGAAGAAACTTCATCAGGAAATGTATATGCAATTACATGTATATACAAGGAGGATAATCAAATAAGCAGATTATAGGTTGAAAACAAAAGGGAGAAGATTGCCTTGTTTAGGTTGACCCAAAAGAATTAAAGAGACATTGTTTTGGTTGGCGACTATCCATTTTTTGGCTTTGTAGAACTATCACTTCTACACAAAATCAATGGTTGTGACTCCAAGAAGATGCATAACTGGTGAAGAAGTATTCCATCAACCAAAAAATATTTATAAATGATGGCTAACTCCATTTCTTTTTCGATTCTAATTAAAGAATGACACATAAGACAGGCAATTCAAAATATTAAAACACTAATCTTCTTGATGACATTGAGACTGCATGATGAAGTGCCATCATAGGTTTTAAAAGGTTAGGTGTTTTCAAATAAGACTTACAAATACAATAAATAGACATAATTGGATAATACTTACCAAGTGTAATTTGCTGTTCTCCATGATAAATCTTAGTAAGGAACAAGCAACGGAAGGTCTAAATCATAAGAAAGATTGCCTGATGAATAAGAATGAATTCATCAAACAAGCTATGGGAGGCCTAATACTAAAAGAAAATAAAGGTAAAGTTAAGAATCTACCATAACAGCATTCTTAAGATCTTGTCAACTTTCATAGAAAGAATAAAATTAAAGGAACTCTAAGTACACATGATTGTATGTAAAACTAAAAACAATCTCTACCCATATCCACATAATCACAATTAAACAACCCCTTAGCTGCTTCAAAAATTATAAGACAACATTTACTTCATAGGCCGTGTGCACTAGCACTGGTTACAGAAGAGAAAGTCCACAGGAAATTAAAAATATGTTCATACCTCAAATTTCACTGTTCCAATATCAAGCTTCTCCTTCACATCTTTATCAACATCAGGCTCTATAAGGTAACAAAAATGAAAAAATAAGCAAAAATCACCAAAAAGGTACAGACATTTAATTCCTTACAGATCATCTCGGAGTCATACAATACATTTCCCTTCCAAATGTGTAAAGGAAGTTTAAGAAAAGAAAAATAAATGAGAAAGAACAAGGAAAGGTAATGGGGATAAGAATATCTAATAATGTTACAATTGGTCTTTGTATAAAAAAATTCAAACCTTTAACTTATGAGAGTTAATCAAAGGCCAAGGGTTTAGAGCATCAGTTGCAATACACCCAAGAACTTACCAGTTAAGGTCAACCAAATTATCAAATGGCATTTACAAATTTGCATAGCTGTTCTCGAAGTAGTGATCATTAAGAAATTGTTTGCATAAGACCTGCATGCTAATTACCATATAAGAGAGTTTGGATAAAGGAATAAACCAACCTTGACTTCTAATTCACCGATAGCCTAACATGCATTGTTGCCAATAGAAAGGGATTCCTTTAGCTAAGTGGAATCTTGCACATCAAGTGTTACATAGAAAGTATAAAACTAAAAATCGTGAGTGCAAAAACATAAATTGAGTCCTCTTACCAGCGGTTTGGCTGCAACCTCAAGGAATTCAGATAGGCGAGGATGTAAATATATTAGGCAGACGTGATTGTAAAAGAAATTTGTCATTATATAATATACATGTATATATTCAGTGGTAAGAATATGCAAATATTTATACAAGAAAAATTTTCACAAAGAATGTGATTTTAACCCACTCTTGCAAGGTCCTCAGTTCCAAGAGCATTTTGCCAAACATCAGAAGCATCATCAATACAGCATTGCAGAATTAGATCACTCAATGTGCTTTGTGAAGCCTACAACAAAGGTTTAAATCAACAAATAAGACAAAATGCCTTTAAATTCAATTAGTTTATTTGGCAGTCTTCCTAAAATGTGACAATATATGTTAACACTGAGAATAATCCCCTCAAGATAGCAGGGAGTTAGGGGCACAATAATGCATCTTTAGCAAACAACCTAGATACCCATTAACAGCCTTTAAATCAACCAAAAAGTAATGGTCTTTAGATCACCAAAGATTTCTACATAAATGGCTTGCTAAAAATACAACATCAAATCCACTATGGCAGAATCATAAGTCTCATGGTTACTATAGTTATGAACTAGTAGTAGAAGCACGTTAAAAGAATTAGCTTAATTAAGTTGTTGCCTCTAGATAGAACCTCATTCAAGAAAACTAGTATCGCTAAGCATTGAGTACAATTTTTTTCAAGTTTGACAGCTAGTGCTAGCACAATACAAAGACTAGTGATTAGCACTACCAACAAGATTCATTCTGTACAATATTGGAGTAAGAAAAAAGTAATTATTTTTCTTGACGTTTATTACTTCCAAGGACCCAAAATCAAATATAGTTCCAATGATAAATAGAATCACTTTTAATCACATTACTAGATAGGTACGTAAACATATTTACAAGATATTTGACAAAGGTAAATATCAAATGCTCAATCACACTGCCAAGCCCTTTTACAAGCCATGGGAGCAAATCTAAGGAGCATACAATGAACTCCTTACCAAATTGTACTCGTGCAGGATCAACCTATAATATAAGCACCCATTGTTAGTAGAGGGAAGTTGAAAATAATTCATGCTATCTGCTAATCATATGGTCAAAAAATTTTCAACAATAAAAAACATTCAAAATATTAGATGGTTATAAGCAAATTGGTGACAAGAACATAGATAGCAAAGCTTAGAAATAACAAGAGAAATCTCCTACCAGCAAGCATAAGATAATTATTTCTTTCCATCTTAACAATGTACTTAAAACTAAAAATAACATAAATAAAATAAATGCCCACATTAATGGGCATGTTTTTTACCATAAGGCAACTCAATTCTGATTCATGCACTTAAAAAAGTGGCAGTATCAAACAATGGACATTTATTAAATTATATCATGTAGTTTGAAGTATCATAAAGTGGAAGTAAAATCCTAAGCTATTTTTTAAACCCCAAACTAGAAAGTGTAACATGATACTAAAGTAGGTCCACCTGAACATACTTGAGAAAGTACAATGAAGTAAATCTAGTATATTTGACAAATAGCAATACTAATGTGACAAAGAGTAGCCTAGAACAATCAAGTTCATATTTTCTATGCTTTGAGGCTAAGGAGCTTAAACTCCAAACCGGTAACATAAATCACCAAATCATCCATTGGCAATTCTTGAAACATTCCAACTAGATCATAACAAATAAATTTTTTTTAAAAAAAAAACTAACTAAATAAACTAGTACGTCAACATTGACTAGTTAGTGACGAATCATACCTGAATGAAAACCTCTAATGCTTAAATCAGGATGGGTGAGCTTTGGTAGTTTACGCATATCAACTTTCTCATTGGCTAGTGGATGATATTCGAGAGGAAAGACAGATGTAAACCTGAAAGCTGTGAAAAATGATAAACACACAGCACCTTTATCTACTTCTTAAGAAAGTTCATAAATAAAAAATCAAACAGATTACTTTCATTACAAAAATGTAATTGCAAAAAATGCAAATCAAACTTCTTCGTTAGATTTTGACCAAAAAAACTTGATTGTCCTTCAACAGTATAAAATTTTGAAAAATATGCGCCATAAAAAGTAGGTCCTTTAAATAATTAATTAGTACAGGCTGACAATAACACTCACAACTCCTTTCATACCCAAAACCAAGCTGTTTACCAGATATGTAAAACTAAAAGGAGCAATGACATCGAAACCTTTGACCACTTAATTCCTTATTTTGAAATACAATATAACGCACATAAACTAAAAGAATGTTGCAATTCATCTGTGGAGAAAGTAATAGGTAAAACAAAGAGATGCAAAGTTCGAATTTTCTCCAAGTTGAATTTTGTCATCCAAGACCCCTATTGCTAGAACCAAATTCCCAATAGTATTAGGCAATTCTTGTAATGAAAGGGCCACTATTGGTTTTGAACCAACAAAAAATGATTTCAAACCTGAGAATATATATAAACATAGAACAAAGGAACAAAGGATTAGTTATTACAAACCATTACAAGATGAGATCAACTTGCTTCCTCCATTTGCACAAGTCATAATGGTAAACACAAATATATGTAGATTATTATTAAGCATATCTACTAATGTGATATTTAGTCATTAAGCATGAGCCCACGTATGATCATCCTCAATTCTCTCATCTTCTTTTGGCAAAACACTTTTACTATTTTTATCCTCGATTGCCTCCACATACTGCAAATTTTATTGGATAATACGTTCAAACCAACCATAAAGGCTTCTACATTAGTTGCACAATAATGACCCAAAAATCCACTAGCTACTATTACCTTGTTAAAGAGGAGGCTGCATATGATTGGTACTAGAAGTAAATTAGTCACAAAGTTATGGAGTCCAAAGTTATCCACGAAAACAACAATGGACAAAGTGAGACAAGCAAAGAATATGAAGGACAAACCTTCTTTTGGATAATGTCTCTATCACCATAGACATGAAGCTTTTTTGGAATCTGCAAATGGGGGACAAAGCAATAGATAACAATAAGGACAAGTGATCTTCCTAGCCCATAAAATTTTAACATGAATCAAGACATGTAATAAAACATGGTTCTTAATGGAATGTATTGAGTAGAGATTCTATTTTCAATATGGCGATTACATTCACCTAGACTACATAGTTTTTATAGAGAACAAAGTGAGGATGGCTGTTTTGTCCCATGAGAAACTAACATGAAACCCATTTTTAGTATCACTGTTAAGTATCCAATAATAACACCTGTGTTTGTGTTCACGAATGCAGCTTTTTCAATTCTCTTATCTGTAAGTAAAAAAAAAAAAAAGGATCAATTAAGACATGAAAGAAGGTCACCTGAATAATCGAGACCGAAAGGTTGAGTTGAAAAAACTCCATGGCTAGCTGAATCTTCACATGGTTTTGTGTTTTACAAGGTACTTTGTCAACATCATTAAAAATTTACATCTGTAAAACAGTAAAAATGACAAGACTATGCCACTTAAGAAAACACAAAATCTTCAATTTCTTCAATAAAGTTTCTTAACAAAATTATAGGGCATATAATCCACTTATGTTACTTTTATGAAGCATACGAGCAAGCGTGGATCTTGAAGGAGTGCATACCTCAAAAGAAATTGAGTTTGGTGTATCCATGTGAGTGTGCTAATAATTCTTTAAGTTCAATCCTAGAACTTAAACAACTCATGCTTTTCTTGATTCGACTATGCTTTACAGATTCTGCCTCTACCAGAAAAATGCTGTAAATAGGCCTATGATCTAAGAACATTGTTTCCCCATGAACATAAGAGTTGATTCAGGCCTCTTCCATACCATAATATAAGATCACACCTGGATGGAAAGGGCACTATCAGACACTAACTTTACCCGAATTGAACAGACAATATTGTCCATATTATTTCACATACTGACAATCATTTAGTACGAGGCTAATATATAGAGATTACCATGCAGGCTTTCTTTATTGCTCCTTTGGATCACCTACATGTCTGTCTAAATATTTGAATAATTATAAGTGGAAAGAATATATATCTTCCCTTCATTCCATCCCTCAAGCACATGCCTGCTTTGTCCATAGCTGTAAGTAAAAACTATCTAAGTTTTTAGATTGAGCACATTTAAAAGCAGATTGAAAAAAAAAAGATTCTAAAATTTAAGAAAGAACATCACAAATAAAAACAAATGCTTGGTCATTCTCCAACAATGCTCTTCAATTGCACATGTCAACAAGAGCCTTTGCAAAGCAATAAGGTAGCATAATCCAATAATTCAAGTCAACAATCCAAATAATTCGACTGGACCAGGACAAATATGACAAAATTTAAGTGATGTAAGTTGGAAAGCTGCAAATATTGATTCATTAGCTAAGTATGGATGGGAAAAATGTAAGAGTGAGGCTTTACTAGTGGTTAAGAATTGTTTAAGGAAAGCACTCATCTCCCACGCCATGGACCCTTGGAAACCTTGTCTTAGGATCTCCATAACATCTAAGTTTCTTCATAGTTTATCTCCCTCCTTCTACCCGGAGATCTAATAATTGCAGATGAAGAAAAGCTTGTTTGGTGCAAAGACATGCTAAGTGAAATTGAACTTTGGAAAACTCGAAAAGATGAGATGGCCACTTTTCCTTGCATCATCATGATTTCACTCTCCAATTCTGAGAAATTAAAATGTACTTGTTTCCAAAAATAACCCATCAAGCCTCTGCTAACACTTTCATGTTGCATGTGTCGTCCCTGAGGTTGCTCTTCACCCATATTGTAGGAAATATCCCAACCACTTCCATGGACTGAATGCCATTTTGTCCACCCAGGAGAGAATGCTCGCGGAAGAGACCTACGAAAATTCCATTATTGTTGTGTGCCATGCCCTGATTTTCGCACAGTGCAATTTGGGATCTTTCTTGTTTCCCTTTTTTGTTTTTTTTTTTTTTGCTTTCTCAAGGAAAAAGGAGATTTTGACAGAGAGGGGAACAAAGAGAAGTAGAGGATGAAGAAAAGTGGCAAAGGTGTGTAAACTTTTCTGTTTAAATGACTGTCCAACTGGTCATCTCTTGAAAACATGGAAGAATCATGTATGATTTTCTCATTCAAATAAAAATAGGTAATCAGAAAACTCATATTCATAAATGTTTTTTTGGAAAAAATAAAATAAAATATTAAATTAAAAAAAATATATATTATACAAAAAATTTTTAAAAATAATTAATATAAAAATAAAATTTAAAATATAATAATATTTAAAAATAAAAAATTTAAAAGACATAAAAGATTAAAAATAAAATAATAAAATAATAATATAAAATAATTTATAATTTAAAATAATTCAAGAATCATAAAATATTTTATAATAAATAAAAATAATTTTGTTTTACATTGATTTGTTAAAAAAAATTAGTGAAAATACAGTAAATCGAACAATAAAAAATACAAATACAACAAAAATATAAAATGTAAGTAAAATAAATAAATAAGAGTATATAAAAATAAATAAAATTTAAAATTTAGATATATAAAAACTAAAAACTAAAAATAAAATAAAATAATAAAATTGCAGCCACTTTGTAAGTCTAATATTTTTCATTCTATTGTATTAAACTAGTAAAAAATGATAAAAATTTAAAAAAATATATAAAAAATTTATAAACAAAGTTAAAAAAATAAAAACCTAAAAAATTAAATATAAAAAACTAAGAAAAATAAAGTTACTAAAAAATACTAAAAAAATACTCAACAAAAAAAAGTAAATATGAAAGAAAAATTTAAAAAACTTAAAAGTAACTTAAAAAGTAAAAAAAAAAAAAGAGAAAAAATTCAATAAAATCAAGACAATATATATATATATATATATATAAAGACAATCGTAAAGAAACTAAACTTTTTGCAAAGCAAGAAAACTCTTTATAATTTTATTTGATTTTATTGATAATTTTTATAATTAATATTTTTCTATTTTTTATCATCTTTGACTACTTTAATCCAATAAAATAACAAAATTTAAATTTTTTGTTAGTTCATTCAACTTTTAGCTTTTTTTATTTTTTTATTTTTTATTCATTTGAGTTTTGAATTCTATTTTAATTTTTTATACTTTTGTTTATTTATTTTAGATATTGTATATTTTTTATTATATTTTTATTTTTATTCAATTTTTTATATTATTATTATTTAAAAGATCAATGCAAATATAGTTTTAAATTTTTCTGTAGATTTAAATTATTTATTATCTTTTATTTTCTTTATTTTTTATATTTTTATATTTTAATTTTAGTTTTAAAATTTTATGATTTTCTTTGATATATTTTTTGCTTTTATTTTATTTTATACTATTTTTACCAATAAAATTTATTCTCCTCTATAATGATTGTTGTTTTCTTTACTATTATCTTTTTTTTAATCTATTGTATTGATTTTGTTGGATTTTCTTTTGCTTTTTTTTTCCTATTTTCATCTAGTTATTTTGAATTTTTTAAATTTTTTTTACAAATATATATTTTTATTTTGTTGTGTATTTTTAGTTTCTTTTACTTATTTTGTCTTAGTCAAATTATTTTTGTGTGATTTTTTTGTTTATTTTGCTTTATAAGACTTATTGTCTGTTTCTATTTTAATTTTTTTATTTTTCAAAGTTTTGTTTTGAATTTTTATCATCTGTGACTACTATAATTCAGTAAATTAAAAAATATTATAGCCACATGATCACAATTTTGTTAGTATATTTAATTTTTAATTTTTTGTCATTTTGTTATTTTATTTTTTGAATTTTATTTTATTTTTAACATACTTTCATTTTATTATTTGGAAACTTTTTATATTTTTATTGTATTTTTAAAATTTTTACTTTTTAATTTATTTTATTTTATTACAATTTTCTTTAGAAGATCAATTCAAATCTAAATTGTGTTTTAAAAGTTTTCTCTAGAATATTTTATGATTCTTGAATCTTATTTTAAAAATTTTCTAATCTTTTGTGTTTTTTCCTTTTATCAATTATTCTCCTTATTTTTTTTTTGGATTTTGTTACATTTTATTTTTCTATTTTTATTTTTTTCATGCTTTTCCTTTTTATGATTTTTCTCGATATATATATTTTTTATTTATTTCATCTTATTTTTTATTTTTTAAAACAAAATCTATTTTTTTCCTTTACAAAGAGTTTTATTTCTTTACTGTTGCCTTTTTATTTATATATATCTTGATTTTTTTAGATTTTTTAGATTTTTGCTATTTCTTTTAGTTACTTTGAGTTTTTTTAATTATTTTTTATTTTTCAAGTATTTTTAGTTTCTTTCACTTATTTTCTTTTAATAACTTCGTTTTTATTAATTTTTTAGTTCATTTGTTTTTCAAGATTTTTTGTTTATTTTTATTTTATTTTATCAAATTTTTATGTTTCATTTTTTTTATTTTTTTATTTTTTTGTTTTAATTAAACAAACTAGCATGAATAAATCTATTTATGAATTTTATTTTTCTTATTTTTTAATAGATATGTGAGTAAGAGAAAGATCTCCTTAGAACATTCGATAAATAAGTTTAAAATAATCTTATACTTTCTATATTAACTATAATATAATAATAATATTTTTATATTTTGTTATTATTTTTTTAAAAAATAAAGTTAGATTTTGTTAAGAAAAATAAGTATATTATAGCTGAATTCATTATATAACTTCATCAATCAAAATAAACAAGACATTAATCAAAAAAGAACACTTGAAGATGAAACAATAAACATGAAAATTTATAAATAACATTAATGTAAACTAAATGTGAAACTTAAAACCAAATAAACTAATGAAATTGCAACCACTTGATGAGGTGTAATATTTTTTATTCTTTTGTATTAAAATAGTCAAATATGATAAAAATTCAAAAAATTTAAAAATGTAAAAAATTTATGAACAAGGTTAAAAATAAAGCAAGTGAAAAAATAAAAATGAAATAAAATAAAAAACTAAGAAAAATAAAGTTACTAACAAAATAAGTACTAGAAAATAAAAAATACTCAACAAGATAAAAAATAAATAAATATGAGAATTTTTTTTTAAAACAATCCAAGGCAACTAAAAAATAAAAAAGAGAAAAAGAAAATTTAACAAAATCAAGATAATATATATAAAAAAAGACAATACTAAAAAAAATTAAATTCTTTGCAAAGCAAAAAATAAAGGAAAAAGTAAAATAAAATAAAATGTCAAAAAATATCATAAAATCATTAAAAATCAAACAAAATGGAGATAGAAAATATGTTATAAAATAAAAGAAAATAAAAAAATAATTCAAAAAATACAAAAACTTTAAAAACTTTAAAAAATAAAAAATAAGAATAAAATAATATAAAATAATTTAAAACAATTGAAGAATTATAAAATATTTTGAAAATATTAATACAATAGTTTTAATTTGTATTGAGCAAATCAAAATAGGTATTAGAGATTCATACTAACATATGAAATAATTTGTATACGAATACTTTAATCAGATTAAAATAGTTCCAAACCTCTATCCTATCATTAATATATTATCTTAGTTAATTAGTAAGGGAACGTATCTAATAGAAAAATGGCAATAGAATAAGAAAACTTGGCATTTCAGTACCATTGTTTTTTATAGTACCATCGAATCAAAGCAACATCAATAACTCAAGCTTCAAAAAGGGAAGCATAGTCGTCTCATAATTTTTCAGTATAGTAACAAGGCTAACAATTAATGTAAAAGAAATCAAAAGAAGAAAGAGAAAATAGAGAATCAAAGTGAAGTAGAGCAGCTCAAGAAATTTTTTAAAAAGAGATAATAGATAAAAGGAAGAGAAAGATAAATAGAAAATGAGTAAGTTAAACTTAATGGATATACTTGAAGCGAGTTAGAAAGGATTGAGGCCAATAGATGTGTTTTGAACATTAAAAGAAGACAGAGACGATTGAAACATTAATGAATATATTAGAAAAGAGAAAGACATGAAATTTTTTCTATTAGTCATTTACCTGTTTAGCCTACTTACACTATCACCTTTCAAATTTTTGCCAACCTTGTCTTCCACTCTTGCTTAGTCATATGCCATGTGTTACTCTCCACAACTTCCCTCTTTTTAGAATTTCTACAGTAAAGAATTCTTCCCAAAATTATACGTTCAAGCCAAAGAAGAAATCTCGATTGCTACAAGTAGGTGTCATATATTCTTCCATGGAATCAGCACGTCACTTCTACTAAGTTTGTGATTAGTACATCAACTTTTGCTACTAAAATGCTACCACTTGAGGACTAATCCAAATATTGATTGCTTATTAAGGCGTGAATTCAAAGTTTCAAACTTTTTTTTTTTTACCTAAATGATGGAATAGTGAGGAACTACTTGAGTTCAGTCATGAAATAAGCTACCAAATCTAAACTCAAAAGTTATCATAAAACTTTCATAATACACACGACATGTATGATGTTTAAGTGGACTTGATGCATAGTTTATTAATTGTCCATTCTGCATAACCTCCCCAAAATAAGCCACCCACAATGATTGCTATCAATTAGCTTTCAAGAACTTCCCACACACTTGTCTTGTTGCTCAGGAACATCAAGATTAGGAATAGCAACCAAGTGACATATATGAATCATTGAAACCATCATTCTCCACTATCATTGTAACAGCATCATCATCTTTATTGATACACTATTCTTTATCCAACAAAGCATGTTTATATTTCAAGAACATAAATGAAAAATAAATGATAATGTATGAAAATAAATGAAAAATAAATGATAATGTATGAACATGAATGGTCCACTTTCTTCAATCTTTTTAGTAACTCCTTGAAATATGGAGCAAATGTACTCTAGTTCTTAGTATAACCTTTAGCCCGTATATAAACCAAGTCAGTCAAGGAAATAAAGACGATAATGGGATGAGCAAGATGCTACACATGATCAATTAATGCTTCTTTTGGACCATTAAAGATTTTCACAAGATGCCCAACATTATCCCATATTTAGATCTTTCACTCTCCTTTATTTGGAGAACCCCAACTACCCACTCATCATTACCACTAAAACAAGGTGCCTTCTAGTACATCTTGGTGATGGAATGTTGAAACTCCCGAAAAAGTGCTAAACACATTAATCTAATGGCCTTCCTTTTCTTTTTTTTTTAGCACCATCAAGGTCAATGGTGCCCTCATTTAGGTCATCAAACGTGTTACTTCCATCTCTTAAAAGAAAAAAAATTTCATAGACCATGATTGTCCCATCATTTGAATTCTTGGTGAAGAGTATGCTCAGAAGGGAGAACAATAGCACGCATCTCAACATTTTATAATCTATTATCAATATTTAACCCTTGGAGTTTGCCACATAGACTAGATCCACATATTTGTTAAAGCATGCAATAGCAAGAAAGAAACGAAGGGTTCTTGTGCACTGGCCATGTCAGGAACTGTAACTAAAGGTGTACATGTGCTTTTTGTGTTTAAGTAGTAATCATAAGAGCAAAAGAAAGAGGACAAACAAGATAAAAAGATAGAGTAGAGGAACTGGGATATAGATGAGCCTGTAGAGGGCTTTGCTGGAGAGTTATATGCATAATCTTTTCCTCATTGAGGACATCTCAAAGTGTCAATAGTTTGTCAGCGATAGATACATGAATCTGATGGCCATACTTTGACTAACAGACACTTGTTACAGCAGCGACATGATCCTTATCACAAAGCTCCTTTGCGATTTTTTGGTCTCAAAATCCTAGATAATGCAACTTTCATCAAAAGTACTTAGCTGGTAGAGTAAAGCAAGTAAAAGAATGAGCAATAAACATTTCAGAAAAGCTCTTGTAATTGTTGATAGAAGAAGTAATGAATCCATTAAGAATTCAATTAGGGTTTTTCTCTTTATTAACAATATTAAAACACATTAATTCATTCATTATATTGACATGATCCATGTGAATACTGCACCAAAGGGACAATAATGTAGACAAATTTATGTTAACAGGGGATTTCAAAGGCCCATAGTTTACACATGGCCTCACTGAAGAAAACAATAATTAAGGGGCTCTTATGACAATCAAATTTAGCAACATTTTATCCAACTCAATATTGACCTATTAGAGGTAATTATCATTGAATGTTGTAAAATTTTTTTCAAAGATTGGATAACTAAAATTTATGGCAAATTTTAAAGATATATAAAGCTCATAAACCATGAGAAGACAAGTGTTGATCACTTGACCACATATAGACATTACATGGTTCATGAATTTTATGATTATGCATAATTAGTTGAGTTTCATGCCAAGGTCAACTTTCAAAACTCACATAATTAGCTAAGTTTGTGATCTATACATCCAACTCTGGCTATTAAAAACTGCTAACACTTAAGGGCTAATCCAAAGATTGATTTATTACGAAGGTGTGAATTCAAAATTTCAAACTCACATTTTTCACTTTAATGATAGAATAATATTACACTACTTAAGTTCAATCATGACGCAAGTCGCAAAATCTGAACTCAAAGTTATTAGAAAGCTTTCATAATATATATGACATGTATGATGTTACCTTCAAATGGACTTTGATGCATGGTTTGTCACTTGTCCATTCTGCCTAACCTCTTCTACAATGGGTGACTCGCAACGATTGCTTTCAATTAGCTTTGAAGAACTTCTCATACACTTGCCTTGTTGCTTAAGAAGATCAGAACTTGTAATAATAGGTAACAATGAGAGTTCTTCTTCTGACATTTGAATCACTGAAAGCATCATTCTTAATTCTCATTATATCAACTTCTTCATCTTCATTAACACCTGATTCTTTAACCAATAAAGCATGCTTGTATTCCAAAAACATAAATAAAAAAATAAATTATAATGTATGAACACAACTGGTTCAATTCTTCAACTTTTTCAGTTTCAAGCATCAAATTGAATTCATCTTCTCATTCCATATACTCTTTACTTTACACAGGCTCCTTGAAATCTGGAGTAAATCAAGGAAATGGAGACAACAATGCGGTGAACAAGATGCCACACAAGATCAATCAATGCCTCCTTTGGACCGTTAAGAATTTTCACAAGATGTGCAGTCCTATCCCATATATAGATCTTGTGCTTTCTTTTTCTTGCAAAACCCCTAATTACACTCTCACCATCACCATTAAAACGATGTGCCTTCATTACAACATATAAAGGTTTTGACGGCAAGAGTTTTGAGTTTTAGCAACAATTATAATTACCACTAAAGTTTTTACCAGCAATTAGTCAAAAACTAATGTAGCCAAGGTTGAGAAAACCTTACAATGACAATTATCATGATTGTTGATAAAGACATAAAATCATGAACTTGTTTACATTCCCATCTAAAAGGATGGAATGAAAGGGAGTCTTATGAGCTTAATTTTTGAGTGATATCACCCAGTGAGTTTCTTTTAATATGAACAATCTGATGTGATACACACCATTATTCTTAATTACGTAAGTAAATATATAGTATCATGGTCTTATGTTTTACACACAGTTCTTTTTAACTATGTAATTGACTTTTATTCATTTTGATCTCATGGTTTTCTTTCTAACCTGTTTGCCTTGTTTACATCTCAATCAATATTGACCTAGCCTTTAATTCTTACATTGTTCTTGAAAAATTTTGTGGGTTCTATTTATATTTAACTGCTCTTTATGATTTTGTTTGTTAACACTTTGTTAAGTAACTCATGTAGACTTTTACGTTTTGCTTATTCTTTACAATAGCTGATCCTATAGGTTTGAACCTTGTTATTCTTGACTGCTGTGAGTACTAAGAATTTGTTCCTCATAAATCAGTCCAAATTTTTTGACATAAAAAGCATTATGAAAGATATAGTAATTTTTGATAATCGATTGCTTTGGCAAAATATACACTCCTTCTGTGGGAGCTTTTTCAGCCTTATACTGGCTGCTAACTCATGCGGATAGTAGATGTGGGAAGCCATTCATTGCAATTTCAAAATCTCTAGTCACACCAGGTAGAGATATTTTCTTAACTTAGTGTGAAGTATATTTGTTCTTTGCATGACGTCTCATATGGTTCATCTGATTTCACGCATGTGCTTCATTTGCTATTTGTAATGCATTATCACTTTAGTATAGTCATATAGATAGTTTTCGGATGTTAGCTCCTTTATGTCCTACTTGTTAACAGACTAAAGTTAAACAATATGGCAGCAATTCCAATAGTTCATAATGTTAGTGTGAAGGAGTTGTCTTCGGGTAAATATTTTGGAGAATTTTTATGGTTATGAGGATCAAGTCTTTTCAGCTGGTATAAAGAAACTAATAAAGGAACTATCCTTCTTATCAATAGTGCTTGTGCTAGAGACTATGAAGTCACATATTCATATTATAATTGCAAATTATTGTTTGGGTAGCTATTCGTAATATTTTAACTATCATGCCAAAATATTAGAAAGAAGTATTGCATTGTTACTTTTTCTAATGTTGAACTTCCCAAATGAGAGTGCATAGTTAACATATATTCTATTGACTTCCATTTACAGTTATTGCATTTTATCTTTTCTTTGTTTTTGTTTTACAATTAATTTAATAATAGCAATGTTAAAACTGAGGAGAAACATCAGATCCATATGAATTCTCATGTAGCAATTTGCATCATGCATTTGATTTACTGTACACCTAAAAATTTTCATGGATAAGATTGGCCTTTGTTCAAGTGATTCTCAAATCTATCTTTTGGTAGTCTTACCTGCAACTTTACCTATCAAATTTACAGTGCAATACTCTTCTAACTAATATACATTTTTGAACCATGGGATGGAATCTTTGTGCTGTCAGCTATGTTGAAGAGTAAGGGTAAGTTAAAGTGATATTGCAGTGAAATTAATTTAAATGTTTTAATGGTGATAACTACCTTATTTAATGAGGACTACTGGTGGTTCTACCAAGGATCCGTTCTTGAGTCTTACTTTGATGTGAAGATTCTTGGTTTAAGAGTGTGGTCTAAGATTGGTGTCCAAGCATAGCATGTTGAACTCGTAGCAAACTCTTGTGCTGAGAATTTATTTTGGGTCAATAATTTTGCAAGAACTTAAAGGTTAAAAGAGAAGTTCATATTATTGATGGTGTTTAACATAAAGCGCAATTCCTCATTCTTTTAAGTTCATCATTATTTTATTGCTGTCATATTATTCTGGCTTGAACATGCAATCTCTACCCTTACTTAAAATAGTGGTGCATTTTGTTAATTAATTTGCAATATCTATTAGAGCATATAGTAAAACAATCTCTTAGCAATTGCATAACTTTATTGAGTATACTATGCACAAGAGATGTTTTTTATTTTCAAATGTTCATTTGGATTCAACAAGCTATACTTGCATATGGGTAACACCCCTTTGGTGCAAAATATATATAATACATGATACTTTGTTTCTAATAAAATGAAGTTCATTTTGATTCTATTGCTTTAGCAATTTAATATTGGTATTCTCATACTTATGGACTTATGCATTTTATCCTTCTAAATTGTTTACAAAGCACTAGAAGTTCTGCTAACATTTTTAAATGTCACAGTCCTATGATTTCTTGACATGATACTATCAGATACATATCTGTTCATTCGAATTCAGTTGTTGAAGAACTCAGATTGTTAGAGCCAACTGATACTGACTGGTAAGTGATCCTAGTTGCAGTAGCGGGGCTTGAAGTCTTGGACTCATTGACGTTCCTTGTATTTTTTAGATACTGAGAACCTTTATCATTCAAAATAGCAAACTTACTTTTTTCCTTTCTCTATTCATATCTTCATGTAGTGGACCTTTGTTTGTTTATCTTTTATTCAGATCTGGAAGCCTTCTTTTAGAAGCATTAGACTTGGGAACTTACCATATTAGTCCATTGGTATTGGCCATCAACTAAATCATGATAGTCTGTACATTATTTTTTAATTTTCAATGGAATGTAGTGAGGACCTTTTTAACTTCGGTTGTATATTTTTTTGCCATTCAAAGCTGCAAAAAGTGGAGATGCTTGCTCTCACTCTAAAGGCACTACAAGGTGATGTACTCACTGCTTTTGGAATGGTCCCAAAGAGTGAAATTTAAGAATGTATTTGGGACAAGCATAAGAAAGATGTCAAATGCCAATGGTATACTGCTACATTGTTTTCTTGATAAAGGTATTTATTTTGATGCTCCTGCAATAAAATTACTTTTGGAATTATCACCCCTTTATGTTGCTAGATTGTTCCAAAAAATTCAAGTTTGAATTTGTGAAGAAGATAAGCTATAAGAATTATAATCATGATGGGAAGCTAATTTTCTTTTTTGGGTTGCCATGAGGTGTAAAATATGCAAGGAAGCCTTTGCTTTTTCTTTCTCGTTTGAAAATGCTACTACTTTTAATGGTCTAAACAAGTAAATAATAGTATTTTCATTTTAGTGACATTTTAGATTCAATATTTGTAGTTATCATATCGCCAGTTCTATCTGAGAGCTGAATACTAACCTTTATGTTTCAAGTAGATTATGTCAAGAGTTATTAGATATTTATGCTAATCCTAACAAAGTAAATAGTAGTTGCTGGAATTGCTTTTTGCTCCATACATCTTTGACATAAGGGATGTTGCAGCTACTGTCCAACAGAAGGCAGAGATATGAAATCTTTTGAGCGATTACCATTTTAACATTCATGCTCTTATAAAGTTAGGCTAGAGGATATTGGTCGATGTTTGAATGTGAATGCATTATGACTAATGTGTTTGGGAGGTCAAGTGAGTCAGTTTAAACTAAGACTGCTCTTGTATTGCTACATATATTTAACAGGTTTAACCTTTTGTAAACCAGAAGAGTTTTAGTGTATCCCATGGGATAATACAGATAAGTTATGGTTGTATCTTCTTCCAAATCTACAGTAGATCCATCATTACATTTTATGGAAATTATTTTTCATTTTTTATAGTAATACTAACATTTCGTAGAATTAGAGCATTGCATGCTGCTACTTCCTTAGTTCATTTGGTCCTATGATGTTAACATCAAATAATTTGCGGTCACTTTTAATGGGTTTTCATGTGTTTTTGATAATGGAATCACAATACTATTTTCTATCTCGTAATATTTATGTTTTAAAGAAGGTTGAAGTCCTTGAAATCTAAAATATCTTTCTTCATATCAAGATACAGTGTTTGATATAACTTAACTGCTTTATATTTCTTGTCAACGTCGGCCTTTTGGCTAGAGAACTTTATGTAGCTGGTCCCATTGTGCTAACTTGATTTTATTGCTATTTGTCTCATTCCCAAAAGTGATCCAATGCTTGGTTACTCAGTATGAGAAAGTGATCATTTTCTCATTAATTCTATTGATATTGTCCTTATATTTCATTATATATCTATTTGTTTAATTTTAAGAATTCATCATATAGATAAGTTGGAGATTGATAGAGGGGTTTCCACACCAACTTATATGTTGTTCGTGGCATTTATAGTGAAAGGAAAGAGAGCAAAAGTAGAATTCAATGGCTTGGATCTATGGTTGGAAGTCCTGATCTTATCTTCATTCCAGGTGTGATCTTATCTTCATTATTGTCCTAATTATTATTATTATTATTATTATTATTATTATTATTATTATTATTATTGTTGTTGTTGTTGTTGTTGTTGTTGTTGTTGTTGTTGTTGTTTTACTTTTTTAACATTTTTTCTCAAGATTTGAAATTCATTATGTTTCTTTATGATCATATTTATTGGATGAATGAGTTCTTTTTGTTATGCTTCCACTCTTGTGGCATGTATGACATGTGCAACCTTAATATGAAATGAAATGATTGTCTTGCTTCCACTCTTGTGGCATGTATGACATGTGCAACCTTAATATGAAATGAAATGATTTAAGCTTCTCAGCTATTGGGTTTCAGGTACTTTGTTCTTTTTCTTTTCTCTTCCTTTTTTTTTTTTGAAATGTATTTCATTATTTAAATATCTTAGTTCATTACATACTGTAGCTTGTGAACCATAGTTTTTCCTTTTAGTATCCCCTTATCATTTGGCAATTTCCTTAAAAAGATCTGGTTTTCTTTTCGAGAGCTCATAGGCAATTGGATGGTACAGCTTTTTTATGTCCACTCATTTAATCCCGATCATTTGATGATGCTGCAAGAGAGATAGGGAGGATGTATCAAGGTAATGTTGATGATATGGGGCATAGACTGATGGCTATCTACACTCCCATGAGAGAGGACAGTGTTGAGGGCTAACCTATTTCTGCATCAACAGAACCAATCACTGGTGATAAGGTGCAAATCAATATCCTCGTTTTTGTGGATTTTTCCTTTTTTTTTTTTTGGGAAAAATCTTTCCAATATTCTATAGTGAATATTCAAGTTCTATTATGATATTTTAGAGCATCTAAAAACAAACCAGTTTTCCAACTTTCTTTTACTTTATATACCTCATTTTATATTTCAACATAAGGAATTAAGTGGTCAAGGGTTTAGATGTCATTATTCTTTTCAGTTTTACATTCTGGTAACAAGCATGCAGGTTTTGTGTAAACAATTTTGTTAATGTTCACTACTTCAAGAATAGTTATGCAAATTTGTGTAGGCCATTTGGTAATTTGGTTGACCTCAACTGGTAAGTTCTTGACTGTGTTGCAACTGATGCTCTAAACCTTTGGCCTTTGATTAACCCTCCGAAGTTAAATGTTTGAATTGTAACATGATTAGATATTCTTATCCCGATAACCTTTTCTCGTTCTTTCTCATTCTTTTTTTCTCAATTTTTTTCTAAACTTCATTCACACTTTTGGAAGGAAAATGTATTGTATGACTCCTAGATGTTTTCTATGAATTTACATGTTTTCCTTCCTTGGTGATTTTTGCTCATTTTTATTAATATGCAGAGCGTGATGTTCATAAAGAAGTGAAACAAAAACTTGATATTGGAACAGTGAAATATTAAGTATGAATATATTTCTAGTTTTTTGCTGACTTTTCTCTTCTATAACCAGTGCCACTATACATGGCCTAAGAGGTATAAGTCAATCTCATAATTTTTGAAGTAGTTTAAGGCCTTTTTAATGGTGATGTTATGGAACTAGGTAGAGATGTTTTTAGGCTTTTGTATATAATCATGTGTACTCTGAGTTCCTCTAATTTTATTCTTTTCATGAAAGTTGACAAGATCTTAAGAATGCTACTATGGTGAATTCATAACTTCATATTCATTTTCTTTTAGTATTAAGCCTTCCATTGTTTGTTTGATGAATTCATTCTTATTCGTCAAGATATCTTTCTTGTGATTGAGACCTTTTGATTTAGGCCTTCCACTGCTTGTTCCTTACCAAGATTTATCATGGAGATCAGCAAATTACTCTTATGATAAAAGTACTAGAGATGGAATGGTGAAGATATGTTATTATGGTCTAAAAGAATAATACTCTTACCTAGTCTCACTTGCAATTACAAACATACATTTTGTTTCAATTTTTCCATCTTGCAGCATTTGCAAGTAGAGAAGAATCCTACACTTCAAAAGATTTTTAGAAATTCCATTTTTAGTATCCTTAGATGTTAATCTGTGCCATTGTCCCCACTATTCAATATGAATTTATCTATATATCTTTCTCGAGATGAGATTGCAATTACAAAGCATTGTCCTGCGCATAGCACTCTGTGGATTAGAGATGGTTGGGAGTTTTGCCGTCTAGAGCATGCAACAGGTATGCATTTGGTAAATTCACTCTTTCTTTCTGCTTCTTGACTATGTTTCTGACCAATGGTTCATGTTGACAAAATACTCTGAGTTATTTGGAATTTTACTTATGATCAGCAAGGGTTTTCTTTTAAATGTTTTATACATGTTGACATTTTTTTCAACATGCTTCTCTTTGCCTTTGCTGTTAGGATTGAATTGTGGGATGCTACTCAATCTTTGGGATAGAAGAATACTTCCACATTAGAGAAATAAAATTATTATTCATGGAAATGCTTTAATTAAATGCCTGGAATTTAAACAGAAATCTCACAATGCAGAACTCAGAAGTCAATCTAAAGGTTAGTGGTACACTATTTTCTTAATTTTCCTTTAAGGTAGTGGCCTAAGCTAATATACTTGTAATGGCAATCTGTCTCCTAGAAACCAAGTTCAATTCTGATTTCTAGTATGCCCTCTTTGTGCTTTTAATTATAATATTGTGGGTAATATGAAAGCCATTGTTGATTAGTTATATCCATGGCTGTTCTCTTCAGTTACCTTGCCAAGTCTTGTTTAAGTAAGTTACTACGCATGGATGTACTTATATTGTTGGTTTCATTACCTTTAATCTTAACAATTGATTTCTGTTTGATTTTTTCCTGCAGAGTTCATTAGATCTCAGGTTCATATCATTGAAAAAAATACTTGATTTGCCTAAAATGATGTTCCAGTATCTATTTTTCAATTTTCAATTCTGCCCTAAATTTCTATTCTGCATGAAAATAGAGATGCATTTTCCAGTTTCCTTTAATCAAAATTTCAAATGGCTTATACTTCCTAGTTCTGGCCTTGAATTACCGAGAGTTAGTGATGAGGTGGCGATAGCTAGTGAAGCCGAAAATTAAACTAAACAAAAATTGACAGTTCTGTAGAATAATTTGTGCTCCCAAACCTTATCTGTACATTGTACGCTAATTCTTTCTCATTTTAGTTTGTTAATAAGTTGTGAAACTTAAGATAGTCTTATGGAGCCACCACATGATTATGCCACTCTGGTAGGTCAGCGGTGAGGGTAGATGCATCCCTCATGTGAGAGCAACTTCTAGCTGATTCAATATTGCTTTTACTGCCATGTATTGCTGTATGCTTTTCCAAGGTTTATTTTTCCTATGCTCCTGTTTAAAACAGAGAAAAATGTTCACTTTTCCAGTGATGATGCTCATGTCTGCATAAGAATCCAGCCTTATTTGTTGCTCTGAGATCATGAACATACTATATAGCTTTGCACCATGAGCACATCCAATATGAAAATACAAGGTGGCAGTTAAGGAGGATAAATTGACTATCGCTGCTCTTGAGACTCATTTGTCAATGTATGACATTGCAAGCAACATTCTAAGTTCCTGTGTTGTAAAGCTGCAAGTGATTTTATAAACATGGCCCCAAAGACTAAGACAAAATACAGAAGGCTAAACAAAAATCATGGTAAGACAGAAGACTGACCAAAATGGAAACAAAACAGAAGACCAACCGAAAATGAAAACAAAACAATAAACAAAGGCCTGTGTGGTACTGTCCTAAATTTCCAGCACATTCTAAATATTGCAGCTTAAAACCAGTATGCACTATCCCCCCTCAATACCACATTGTTCTTCCATTAGGCCAACCAAGTCGTGCATTGCCATTGTTTCCAAGTGTTTGTATAGGTTCTACCAAGCCTTTTGTTGTGTTCCGAAGTGCCTCCCCCTGCAAGCATGTCAGATTAGAGTGAACAATTGAAGGTTGCTGTCATGATTCCATATACATGTTAGCCATAACATCACAAACACCATTTTATCTATCATGAACATCTAAATCCAGTTCTGGCCTAAAAAGCAACTAACCAAATAACCAGCCATTTAGGAAGAACAAAAAGGCCAATCGTGGCGCTGCAAATTTCCTGGACAAGATGATTCTTTTTTTTTTTTTTTCACTGCATCTATATTTCTGTATCTTTTTTTATGTCGCTACAATAGATCTTTACTAACCAGATAATTACTTTATATGATGCCACAGTTTCAGCCATTCAGATTCAAATCTAAAGATCAGTGTAGACACAATGACCTTTCGAGGTGCATAGAGTTGACTTGGTAATGTAGTTGAACCCTTGCTGCCAGCATTTAGATTTGTTTTCTTTGACTCATCTTTTTTATTGGATTTAGAAAAGGGAGAGATTTTGCAATCACCGGATAATTCAGGGAAGCCCCATTATTTTGTTGGGTTGAAGGAGTCAAATGTTGACAAGAATGCTAAATATCTCACACAAGGACTCTGCAACCTATACACTTTAACCTGACCAAGTAAAAAAAAAATGATTCAAAAGCAAGAAGTCAAATTAGTTTGTGTTTGTCAAAAGCAATAAAATGCAGCACATGCATTGTGTTTCTATGAATTCAAACTGCCCCTTTCTTCCATTTTTTTTTTCATGTGCAACCAAACAAAGCTTAACCAAGAATGTCATGACACAGAAAGCAGAAGATAATATATGGTCTATCAGTAGGGGTAAATGCCAGACCTGCTTTAACTCATACCAGATTAAGGTGTACTTCACATATTGGAGTAGTTTTTCTTTGACTGCCACTAGAAGGCACAGATGGGTGAAACTTAGCAGAACGTTTCCCCAACCGCACAACTAGCCTAGCTGCGTGACCTTTCCCCTTACTTTCCAGGCACTGCATTCACTGCCCAGTCCCATAAATCTACAACCGGGAACTCCCCCACTGGCTCTTCAAGGGATTGAATCACTTGACCATACTGTGCTATCCAGCTCTCTTCATGTCTTGGAGAACATAGACCAATGATGCTTGCACGTGTCAATCAAAATGTGCTCAGTTGATATCCCATGATTTATTGTTTATTTTCCCATCCATTTACCCAATTTCCTCCATTTATGCCTTCTGATTCATTACCCCCCATATGGTCTCCATCCTTTCTTTAAAAAAAATCTATTTTTATTTGGATACTAAAAAAGAAAAAGAAAACAAAAGAGGGAAACTTGTGTGGTTATTCTCTTTTCAATGTATCCAGACACCATTCTCTCTTCTTTAAAGAGTTTTTTTTTAAGAAGAAAAAAAATCCTTCCAGACATTCCTTCTCCAAGTTGTTTTTTCTACTCTCCAATTTGGTTTTTTTTATCTATTTTATATGTTTGTAAGCTAGTCACATTGAAACTAGTTTGTTTACTATGGGCTTAGAGATATTGGAGCCACACTACCTCCAGAGTTCAAGTTCTACCTCAGCGATGAGGAACTTGTCTGTCACTATCTCTACAATAAGATTACTAATGAAGAACTCTCGAAGGTTACTTTTATGGAGGTCGACTTGCATACTTGTGAGCCATGGCAGCTTCCTGGTTCGTCTCTTTATGCTCTCTCTCACTCTCTCTTTTCACGTTCTCCCTTTTCTGGGTATTTTTTAGATTTTGTTAATCATGGCACTGTAATCTTCTTTCTAGAGCTAGTTGGACGATCATTGTTTTATTATACAAGGTTTTGTAATAATAACAAGCTTATACAAGGTTTTATTATACAAGGCTTAGTAATGATTTTGTTAATCATGGCACTGTAAACTAGCTTGCTAATTGGACGATCACATTTTTAATGGCATTTACCAAATAGCCAGTATTGATAAATATATAATGATAATAATAAATATTAGTAATTAAAATTAATATTTTTAGAAGTTATTGCTTATAATTGCCTTTAAAATAAATTTATAAGTTTTTTTAAATTTTAAAATTTAAAATTTTATATTAAATTAATTAATATTAATTCAAATATAATAAAGTAGGATTTATTAAATCATATTTAAAATTAAACATATATTTTAAAAAATAAATTTATAAAAATTGAAAATATAAATTAAAGTTAAAAAGTTATTATATTTTTAAAATATTTTCATTATTGAAATATAAAAAATAAAAATAAGAATATCTTTTATAATTTATTTTTCGTGTTTTTTAAAAAATTTTAAATTTAATTTCGAATAATTTTCTCTTTAATAATAGAGTTTTTTAATTGAAAATAAATTTTAATTTTTTTAGATAATTAAAAATAATTTTTATTAGAGTTTTTAATTTTTTAAATTTAAAATTAATATTCCTTCACTTGGAACATTCCACATGTTTCGACGAGATTTCTAAGATTTGTATCTGAATTTTTTGAATTTTGCTGAATGGAATTTAAACCTCAAAGGAGTGGTTAAGAAGCATTGTTGAATCTAATCAAATTTGCTTGAGAAGACTCCTTGCTTTTGACTCTATGAGGGATGTTAGTAAATATTGACTTTTTCCTTAAGAGACTTTCAAGTTTTTCAACATTCTTCATATCCTTCTCGGAGACTTCGATTTTGACCTTAATTGCCAAGTTCTCTTTTCTTATTTCCTCTACTATCTTCTTCATGATCTCACTTTATCCAAGAAAGGACAAGATCATTTCCAAAATCATTTACAATAGGTTAGACTATTTTCCTTCCAATTATTTCGGAATGTCCATAAAGCTGTTTTGTTTTGATCCTTCATTATTCATGCTTCGTTGGTTTCTTGATTTTGTAAGTCTATTGAGGTTCAATATAGGTTCTTCAAGGTTTATTACGATATAAGTTTTAATGTGATTAGGTATTTGCCGATTACTAGATGTCTGATTCTAATTCTTTTGTCTTTTTTTTCTCTTTTTGTGAATTTTAATCAAAGGTGACTTTTACGGTTTAATTTGTTTAGCAATTCGATAGGTGAACTTTTCATGGATTCTTGCGATTATGCTTCATTTAAATCTTGATTCTAGGTATTGATTGGTGTTTCTCCTCAAGGTTTTCAACTTAAAAGATGGAGAAAAGTAAAGTTCCTTTCTTCATTTTCATTTTCCTTCTCAATGGAACATTGATTTTAGTGTAACTTAACGTTATTATCATATTATTGAGTGGATATTGTGGTAATTCTAGTTCCAGATGTCCATTTGTATGGAAAAATAATTCTATTGTTTTGATACAGTCTGCCTTTCACTGTTCCAAAACCCAAACTTGCCTTTATTTTTTCTTCTCAACAGAAGAAAAAACCAGTAGTGGGTTAATCATGAGATTTACTTCATAATTTACTGCATATATGTAACTAAAATTGGGAGAGATGTTATCTTGTATATCGAGTCCCTTATTGAATCCATTATGGAAGGATTGGAAGAGTTAATCAATATCTTTGATTCTGATGGTGGAATTGGTGCCTTGGAGACTCAGGTTGTTCATTTTGATATATAGTTGAAGGTTATCCTTGATTTTAAGCAAGGAGCTTTTTATCTGAATAACGCGTTAAGAATTTCAATGCCTTTAGTAAAATCTCCCAAGCTAGTAAGGTGGTTTTCCTTTGCCTAGCCATGAGAGCTATCCTGAAAATAATAATTTTATCAAAATGTGAGGCGCTTGAACTGATGTTTGCATTGCTTCTCTCCTTCCTTACAGAATCCAGAATTCGCATGACTAATGGGATCTAACTTTGCAATGATGGCAAGTTGGAACTGTAATGTAGAGGTTGACCAACTTTATGTTCAGTTTTGAATGATATGGAGCCTATATGTGTTTTAAATCATGTTTTTGTTCTAGGGGAGGTGAGCCATGCTAATCTTTTTACCCTGATTTCATTTTATATTGCTTTTGTGGAACCTAATAGGTCCAAAATCTTTCCCTTGGAAGTAGAATTAGTAACTGCTTTCTCTCTTGCCTTTTTCAATTGATTGGTCCTTCTGAAAACCTTGTTTAAATTGCATAAATGTTTATCAGCCTTCGGAGCATAATTGTTTTGGAATAATTTAATATTCCAAATTATAACTTCCACGAGGACCTAAAACAGGCCACTATTGTACTCTGCCCCAACCTTACTGATTAATGTCATAAGGGTGCATTCTATGAATAATTAAATCCTTCAAATATGTAGTAGATAATTATGGACTATCATGATACATAATTTAATTTCATTTTTTTAATTATTTCAGAAAGAGTTTGCAAATGAATATATTTAATGGGATTTCTAGATATCTCCAAAAGAACTACTTTGATTATGTAACAGCATGAAAATGGCAAGATGAATGCATGCATGTATGCTGCGGAGACACAATTTAAAATTTTGTTCTAATTTGCAAAAGAGAGTCATTTAATTTGCAGATAAGAGTCATTCCTGGCTTAAAATTCCAATTATACTTAGTTAAACAGAAATATGAATCTACATTGTATAAAGATATAAGTTATTACTTCTTTCACCCATCGTGGGCTTTATCCATGTTTCAATATATATTTATATGAAGTATAGTTATGAAAAATTGTAATTGTTTCAACTTCTATGGTGAATAAGACCTTTACTTCCATTGTATTAGTCCCTTCATTTGTTATATCCTTTGCTAGTGCAGCTCATATGGTAAGTAAGATGCCTATCGACTGATGGTGAAGAGCATGTTGAGATGGGTGAGGATGAAAATCAATCCTAAGAAAACCAAAGTCTTCTTCGCTAGCATGCCAACTTCTCACAGAAAGTGAGTAATATTCTTTTTCTTTTCGAATTAATTAGTATTTTTTTGGCTAGTTTATTTTTTATTAATTCATGTTAATCATTTATTTTATAAATTAATTATGTCATGTCATGGGTAATATGTGATTTTACCCTAAATTATAAATAAAACTCGAATTGATGAGGCAGGTTTCCTAATTCTGTTATTTCCAATTTGCATGCATAATATTTCATTAATCGTTGGTTGAGTTCTTTTGGCAAAGAAACCTAAAAATTGACTAGGTAGCTCTCAGACCCCTTCTAATAAGGAAGTAGACTCACAAGACCTATAGTTCATGAAAAATAAATGATAAAATAATTTGCACTTCAAGGGAGGCACAATAATGGTAGTAAGAGCGACGACATCGGTAGTAGATCATCAAAGTTTGATAATGATGTCGCCTTGACCATTAGTGATGAAGGCGCAGAGGCGAAAGAGAGATAACATGATGTGATCGTAAATTATGTTCAGGTCAACACATACCTACCTGATGTTCATGTTGATGAGAGGAGCCAAGGAAGGATACTTCTAATACTAATCAAAGGATCCTGATTCGTGGGCGTAGGGGTTGTTCCAATACCATGGCTCACCATATGCTTGTGTTATTGTTCCCATCATCGTTTCTCTCTTTCTCTTTCTTTCTCTAGGGCACGTGCTTATATTGCTAGGCTTTATTATTTGGATCATGTTTTTTGAACTTCTCATAGAAGCAAAGTAAGTGGGAGAATCTTAAACACTAGGAAGCTCTCAAAAACTATCCAAACATTTCCTTCGTAGATATGAGTTTCCAAAAATATGATTCACTTACCATGAGAAACATGATCATTTTCAACACAAACATGATTATTACATCATTATTGCGGGGAATGAAATAAAAGCTTACAGCAAAGCACTCACAATTTTAATAAATCAAATTATTTTAAACCTTACATTTTGCTTTTTCTTTCCAATCAGATTTTGATTTTTAATACGTTTTCAAACAAAGCCTGATTTATTGATCTTTATTAATGCTAATAAACTAAGTGGGTACGCCACAATGTCTTCAAAAATATGAGAATAAAGGCTTCAACATGCATGCACAATCTTTCATTGATAAGAAGCAACGTCATTACATTAGTATATGGGTTATTAAATATGATGTGGCACTTTCATGACTCTTCTTTCTTACATGTGGCATATGCTTGGTATCTTAGAATCCCTACGTTTTCCTTCTCATATATGATTTCAGCAATTTAGCTCGGGCTTTTTTTCAAAGGTTGCATAATTATAATTTTGCCAGATAAATTATGGAATTTAATTTATTTAAAAGACCAAATAAATATTTAATTATATAACTTCATAAATGTTATCCTTAAGGTATAATATCATATTTGTTTAAAATTTATGAATTATTCCAATACATTTATTTTATGATTATATTAAAAAATTATGAATTACTTAATTAATAAAATAATTTTAAAATCATATGAAATTCAAAGACATATTCATAAATCATCATGGTCAACATAATTTAATTTGCTCTTACTTAAATAATTAATAGCTTGAAAGCATTATTTACTTATGTGATTTTCATAGTCAGCATCAATTGTGGCCCACTTTTTGTATAACCAATGTAAAGACGACACGTCATAAAGCTTAGAAAAGGGCAAAATTGTCATATTAGGTCCCCAAGGCTCAAGGAAATAGAAAATAGAGAGAGCTCAGAGTTGGACGGCCATGGCTGCGATGATGGTGATACAAAGAAAGGCACTTTCCACTTGCGCTGAGAAGCAGCTGGAATCTTCTAAAAAGACTAGAAAGTCAGATTAATGCTTTCTTTTTTGTTTAATTAATTATTAGTTACGTTAATAGTTATGATGGATTGTTTTAATCCCGAATTAGGTTGTCTTGAAAAAATCTCTAAAAAATACGAGTTAGAAGTTGATAAAATTACTAGTGATACACATGTCATATTAAGCTGTAATTTGATAAGAAAAAAAAAATTTTGTTCATTTTGATTGTATTCAAAAGTGAATTCTTGAGTTAAGCTATTTAATATAAAAATATATTAATAATTTACAATACAAAAATAAATTAAATAATTAAATAATACATCATCTTACTCATTAATTTTATTAAATTATCATAATACTATTCACTAAAGAAGTTGTCATTGCTTGCATGAGATGTACGTACATATGTGGAGCACAAACATATTAGGAGAGCCAGAGAAGCGCGAGGAAGCGAGCCTACTAAAACTACAACGTTTCTTAAAAGAAAATGTAATTAGCATAAACAATTTTAATGTATCAACTCATTAAGTTCATTCCATTTTTAAAAAGCAACTATTAATAGATGCATATCATTTGTTTACTTTTTTATCATACATGAATATTTTTATTTTTTTATCTTTTTATCTTATCTTATAATAACACTATCATTTTTTTAAAATAGAGTAAAGTTTTTATAAAATCATAATATTTATTTTATATTATCAATTAAATCTTTATATTTAAAAAATAACCTTATTCGATTTGCCAACTAATCAAAAAAAAAAAAAAACATCAATCTCTGCATGCACCATATAAATGTCTTATTATAAATTTATGTAAAAAATACATTTTAAAAATTACTTCAAAAATTATTCAATTAAAAATATGTTTTTATCTCAAATAAATTAATTAAAAAATTAGATTTAATTTATTATTTTATTATTTTAAATAAATTAATTAATATTATAAATATTATTAAAAATATTAATTAGATTATTTTGATGTAATATATTGAATATTAAAACATAAATATTTAAATATTTAAAAAATATTTTTTATATCAAAATTATGTAGTTTTTGATATCCACCATTGGAGATGGTTTTAGACCCTCATCTTTCTTAGGACAACAAACCCTATACACAAGAATAAGATACTTAGAACTTCTCATGTATTGACTATTATATAATAAAAAACAACAATCAAATAATTAATTTCTCTGGTAAAAACCCATCCTTAAGACCATATATATATATATATATATATATATATATATATATATATATATCTTCGCTTTGAATCCCATACTCTTGACTTATAGAAAATATCTCACATGGGATATTTACAAGTGAAAAATAAGTATCAAACAACTATTAAATAAATTATCAAATATAAAAAAATCATAATAACTTTTAAAGAATCTAGTAAAAATAAAAAAATAAATATTTAACTTAAAAGAAAAATCTAAAAATATATCATATGAAAATAAAAACAAACTGAGGCATAATTACCAAATGGCATGTTTATAGGTAAGTTTTAGTAATAGTAATAATCCAAAATTCAACTATGAAAAGAACCCACAAAATTTTCTTGACAGAATGAAAAAGAAAAGAAAAAGAATTAAAGCAAAGAAACACTAGATGAAGGAAACAGAGAGCTGATTTTTAAGAAAAAAATAATAAGCAAGAATATAAAAGAAATTTTGAGGCTTAAATATTCAATTTATATAAAATAATAATAGTCTCAAAACTTAATATTATACTTATTTAGATATAAAAGTTAAATTACATATAATATTTATTAAAAAGAATTCGTTTGGTTCCTACAAAACCTTTTTTGTTAAAAAATATATATTTTAAAATTTATGTTTTTATTAAAATTTTAGTGTGAGATTTTTGTTTTATTTTCTTTAATAATTTTGCGCGCATACATGATCATTACTTATGTAATTATTTTAATAATTTTATAAACACTATCAAAATAAAAAAATTATTATGTTTAAATATTTATATTGTACATATTTTTATTAAATTTGATACGAAAATAATATTTTGTTGGTTTTGATTGTATTTAAAAGTGAATTAAGATTATTTTACAAGTAAAAATTATATACACATGACTTTTTCTCCCTCCTTTTTCATTAGGAATTTTGCTCTTTCATTCCTTTCATCTTTATTACATTCTCTTACATTATTCCCAATAAAAATATTTTTAAAAAAAAATACCCAAAAAATTTAAAAAAAAAAAACTCATAAGGATACATATAATCTTTCCTTTTTACATTAATTTGCATATGATTATTAATTTTAGTGAATAAATTAGATTTTTTATCCCAATATCTTAGTTAACTCTTTTTTATATTATTTTATAAATTATTTAGTTATCTATCAACATCAATATTACTATTAATGATTTTCTTATGCTAAATATTGGTTGACAAATTTGCATAGCAAAATGTATTTGTATGATATCTTAACACCTTTAAGCTTTGTCTTAATTTAGGTCAAGTTTTTTTTAATTATTTTTTGAAAAAATACAGAAATAATGCAATTGAATTAGATAATCTCATGTACTCACATGTGTGGTAAATTATGAGAAACAATTTTAATCTCATAAGATGATTTTTAAAATAATACTAAGTTTTTTTTAAAAAAAAAATGAATGGTTATAACTTTTATTATAATTCGTTTTATAATTTGAATGGTTATTTATTATCGTTATAATTTGTTAAAAAAATTGTTATTGTTATTGTTATTTTGTCATTTATTATCATTATTAATTATAGTTATTATATTTTATAAATATAAATTAGTTTTGAAATTAAAGAAACTATCATGAGGACAAGGTTTGATTTAAAATTGTGAGCACAAGCACATTCAATGAATGTAAAATACTATAACCTTGCCCCAGCATCCAATTTTGGTTCACTTAGGTGGTATCCTTCTTTTTGCTAATCAAATGAATAAAAAAATAGATCTTGTCCTCTATCTATTCTTCATGAGATCAATATAAAAACAATGTGTGGTGATCTTCTTGATCTATTTTTTATGAACTATTTAAATTATTAACAATGTAAAATAAAAAATTTCTTATATTTCGTGTGTTGCTTTTAATGGTTTTTTACAACAGAAAAAAAAAGATTTGAGTTCAAATTTTATTGTACTAAATGTTTAATTTAAATAGTCTTAATTATTAAATTTTTAATAAAATCTAAATGAAACCAAATTGAACCATCTTAAAATTCACATTAATGGATTCAATTATAATTTTTCTAAACTAATTTCTATAAGAGTTTCCACTTAATGTATATGTGGGAGATTTTCTAAATCATATGGTTTGTTTTGATTGGCAGATGAAAGTACTTATCAAATTTGACGATCCATAAGATAATTTGGTTGACTACATTAATAGGATTGTGATTTTTCATTTTAACTTTAAAATTATTTATATATTATAAAAATATATCATTAGAAAATTTTAAAAAATTAACTCATTGATAAATAATTATTAATTTGTAAATTATGTCCAAGTTAAAATCCGTGCGCCATTGAATTTAATTCTAATAGTTAAGTTTAAGGTTTCATGAATTATTTATTGAGTTTGATAAAAAAAATTAATTGAATCAAAATGCTAACATTGTTTTTTTTTTTTCTTGAAGCACAAAGGTTAGTCTTATAGGATAGGAAAATCAATAATGAATTGCTTGCAATTTTTGTTTCCACATAAGAAACCAACAAGTCAAAGCAATGGAGAAACTCAAGCTATACGCTCAAGTTGAAAAATCAAAAATCGAGTCAACAATGTAGCAAACAAACTAAGTTAACAAGAGGGCCTATCAATAAGAAAGTAATTTATACATACTATTTAATACCACTTAGAAGTATAGCCTGTATTAACTAACTATTTAGTGTTTTTCATTTTTATGTGGGCCTATGTCGAAAGTATTTTGAAGGATAAGAAAGCTGTAGAGATTATTCAAGTAAGGACTAAGATTTTGAAAAAAGATGGATTTATGATTAAAAGTTACTCTTTCAATAAATTAAAGCGCATTTTATCAAGTTAAAATCGGTAAAATCAAGCATTTAATTAAAAAATATAAACGTAATTTTTCAAATAGTCAAACTTAGATCTCACTAAAATATCATCGAGTTAATCTTTTTCAAAACTTATCTTTTAGAATCTTGCAAACCACATTGAAAAATCAGAAACTCTAAGTTAAAAGCTAGCAAATTGAAAATGATCAATTTTATAAAATGAATATGTATTTTTTATTTTTTTTAATTCACTATTTAAAAATAAAATACTAATATAAATATTGAAATTCCTATCTGGCTTGTAACTCTCTCAAACTCTTGATCTTCAAAAATTCTAGGTTGGCCAACTTAAATCAATGATTTCTGTAACAATATCATGTTGATATCTTAAAATGTCAAGCTGAAAAATGCAACCCACAATAATTCGAGAGGACTCAGCAAGATCTGCTTCCACAAACTAAGCCAAAAAGTAGGGCATGTTAGCTTTAGGCCTGCAACTCCTATATTATTTAGGTTTGCCTATCTCAACAAAACTGGCTTCATCCAATGGTGACCTAAACAGGCCAGTGGAGGGGGCTTCCTTTTCTCCCATACATGGCCAACAGCAACTCCAATCATATGGCTAACAACTAGGTCAATTGGGCCAATTGCCTTAACAAACAAAGCTTTTGATCTTTAACAGCACCATAAAAGTATGACATGTTCATAACAAACTTTGCACCTTTTTTCAATTCCAATTGAAAATTCTATTATGGTTCAATTAATGTAAATGTTTAAAATAACTTGTACACTCATGATTATTACTTTTGTTGTAAATAAGTTGCTAACTCCATCCACAACTTGCCTAATTAATTATTATTCTTTTTTTTTTTCCAAAATCGTCATTTGTGGCAACTATATTACTTAATTTGTTTAAGCAAAGCTCCTACAAAAATTAAGTGGGTACGTTATAACTTTATTTGTAAAGTACATTTTACTACAAAAAAGAAAAACTCAAAATATTAGATTATGATTCAGTATGAGGCTTGAGCCTACCGTTTATATTCTTTTCAAAGTCCGATAAGAAATTCAATATGGTACATAACTCATGGATAAACGAATGATAGGTAAGATAATGGGCATGGATAATTTGGTAAGAATATGATTTTTTTTATTTGATTTGTGTTATTTTTTTAATCAAGATATTTTTTAAAAAATTTATCATTTATTTTATTAATATAAAAATTATGATTGTTTATTTTATTAAATTAGTATCTATGATCATATTTTTAAAAGTTTAATATAAAATTAGTAAATGATTATTATTAAATTTAATAATATACTTTATTTAATAACTTATATAAACATAATTTTAAATTTTTTTGCTTTTAAAAATAAATAAAAAATAAATATCAATTTAAATCTTAAGTTTTTATTATCTCTCTCAAATCAAATTTTTACTTTCAAAATATATCCAAACAAACCTTAACATTTTAATTTTGTTTAAATTAAACATATTGAAAATTTAAACATTACATATATTTAAATTAGAAATATTTTACAATAAATTTTGACTTATAATTTCTCACATATGTAAAAACAATGTTCAAGCTATTATTATAAAAAAATTCAAAATTTTTTGAGTATCAAAAATATTTTTCTTTAAAGAATTTACAATCAAAAATTTGAAAATTTCATAAAAATATAGCTTATTATAAATAATACAATTTGGAAAAAAAACTTATATATATTTTTTGTTTATTAAAAATTTTTAGATAAAAATAAATTAAAAAAGTGATAATCCCTTTTTGTTAACATCCGCGTACGAGCTTAGCGTATCATGTGAAGAGTATAAAACCAAAGGATAGATTAGATTATTCCAATTGTTGGAATAAATTGTAATTAATTAGTAAATAAAAAAATACTAAGTAGATGGGGTCAGGGTAAAATGGGGTTCATCACATCCATTTCATAAGATGCTGTTGGATAAAAAAAAAGGATAATTTTATCAAATAAAAAAATAAAATGTGCAAGTGGAGTAACTTTGGAAAGTAGCACATGCTACAATTAACCATACGGTAATGATTGTGTTGTTGCCCACCGATCACTTGGCTTATCATGGCTTAGGTGTCTATTACCAAGTCATCTCTATATAATTGAGTATTGATTTACTAAAATTAAATTTAGTAGTTATTTTTTAAATTTAAAAATTTAATTGATAATATAAATTAAATTAATAATTTTTTTAATAATTTTTACCTAAAATAAAGCTTTTTTAAATAAAATTACAAGTTTTTACATATACAATCTAATTTGATTGAAATTTGATTATAAAAAAAAGATAAATCTTTTCTTTATAATCAAATCAAATAGGTAGTTAACATAATCAAATCTCACAACAATAAGCTAAAAAAAATTAAAAACAAAATAAGGTGATTTTATCATTTTAGAACATCCAAACAGATTTTATATACATAAGCACAAGCATGATATTGATGTCACCATATGAAACAAAAAAAAAAAAAAAAGACTCCAATCTAAAAATCAAAGTGAATGTGAACCATACGATCTTAAATGCCTGATAAACAGATCATTCATTTATTAATATAATAAAAGTGAGTAACTCTAACGGCCTAAAAATAATTTTTCTTCCTTTTTTTTTTGTTTGAAATGTATATTTTTATTAAATAAGTACGACCATTTATATAAAATAAATAAAATTTTTTTATTATATTAATAAAATAGTATTATTTTATTAAATAATTAAATCAATTTATATAAATAAAAAATTTTAATTTATAACTTAAAACTTCTTGAAGTTGAATCAATATAAGTTAATGATACTTAAAATATGAAATAAAAAATTAAATTAAAAAATATACATAAGGGCAGAAACTGTAGTGGAAGCTTCATGGAAGGATACCAAAGCTAGGCAAAATCCAAAAAGTGTTATTAGACCAAAAGCAAAACAAGAAAAATAGGTTTTTTGAATAAATTTTTATTATTTTTTACAACCCAAATTTTTGAAATAGAAATTAAACAATTATATTTTTAATTTAAGTACTAAATCTTATCAATTAATTTAAGTATGATATAATTAATTTAATTTAATTTAATTTAATTTTTAAAGATTGAATATATTAAAATTAAAATTTTATATAACAAATTTTGATTTAAAATTTTTTAAAATAAAAAAACATGTTTAGAATATTATCACAAAAAAATTTATTTTCAATATTAAACTATATAATTTTAATTTTATATTAATATAAGTTTATTTTAAAAATAAAAATTTAAATAATTTTAATTTTTGCATCAAGAAAAAATACCATTATTTTATTACAATTTTGTTACGGGCAAGCGTTGGTGCAGATTTGAGGTATATTCTATTAATTTGAGGTATATTTTACCTTTTATATTTATTTTTAAAAATTACCATGATAAAAATTTTCCATTAATTTGAGGTATATTCTATCCCTACAGCAAGCTATTATATATACATATATATATATATGCATATAACATGTACTTCTGTTTATAATTTTTACTTAATTCTATTTTGACTAGTAATTATATTATTAAAATATATATAGTTATTTATTTTTATCAAAAAAATATATTATTAAAGTAGTAAAACCAGAATTCTCTTCTTTGTTCTAATTACAAGGGCAAGGATAGAATTATCACTACCTTTTATATTTATCTTGAAAAAAGCCACACTTCCCTTTTTTGTTATTTTTTCTCATCCGACATAGAGGATGGGCAAGTGCAAATTGGGGTTGTTTTTGGTCTAATTACGCTCCCAGCGAAGCACACTTACCAATGCCATGACGTTAGATGCGTCCTGTGGTTTTATTGCGTTAAGGCTCAGTCACTTTATCAAGGCCACAACATGTTGGAGTTCTCAATAGATATGTTCCGTCTTGTTTTCTTAAGGAGAATTAGAAGGGATTTTGGTTTTCTCTTTTCGTTTCTTCTGTTATCTTAAAATTTTGTGTCTTTTTAAGAAGGAAACATTGGGTGTTATAAACAATTGGAGGGAACTATTTTTTATTTGATTTATATTTATATTTAAAAAATATATCCATAAATAAAAATTCAAAAAATAAACAAAGGAAATTATTTTTTATCTTTGGGTAGATATGATGTATTAAAAATAATACTTTTCTCTTTTCTTAAGAAAACAATATAAGTGATGTGAATAATAATGTCTTCGCTATTATTAAAGTGAAATATTAAATTGGAAAATGGTCTTAGGGGTTATGAATTGGGTTCCTTGTTAAATCAGAGCAGGACATCTAGTCCGTGGGAAGGTTTAATAAAGGAAACAAAAAATCTGTTAGTGGGAGGCTTGCGGATATGGAGGTTTCAAAGATTTCAACTTCAAGTTCTGCCTACAGTTATCTGTAATTTTCAAGTATCCTAATGTGTGGTTGAGGTTGCTCAGAAAAGTAACTGTAACCCATTGATTAAAAAAATATAATTCAAAATATAAAATAATATAAAATTCAAATTCAAAATATAATTCAAAATTTTTAATATTATTTAAAACCTAAATATCCAATTATCCATGAAAAAAAAAGTAAAAGAAGATCCACGAGAATAGGTGATCTAAGAGCCCAATTCTACTTGCTAAAATTTTGCGTAACTTTTTCCTTTAGCTTGATTTTAATAAATTTATTTTAATTTTAACTAAAATAATTTAAATAAAAAAAAGAGAAAGCCTCTTCTGAAGGCTGAGTCTTGCAATTCTCAATCAGATTATGCAGAAAAAAAAGTCAAAGTAGCATTTGATTGTTGCTTGGAGGCAGGCTTGTGCTCATCTCATCATTATATTATAATTTTCTTTTAAATTTTAATTATGAGTAATTTTTTTATGAATAATTAATATATTTATTTAAAAAATAAATATATTTATTAAAGAATAACAAATAAAATTTATAACTATGAGGAAAAAAAATAACAAAATCTGGGCATGGCTAATGATTTGTGTTTATTTATTCAAATCAATGTAATATTATTCAAATATATATAAAAAGTATTTTAAAAAATAAATATTAAAATTTTTAAATAAATAAAAAATATTTAAAATTAGATCATATTAATAAAAATAAAAATAATAATTTTTTAATAAATAAAAAATTATAAAAAATTTGAATAAATATGTAATACATAAAATATCCTTTTATAATTTAAAAAAATAAATAAAAAACATCTAATTTTATATTTAATTCATTAAAAATAGTAGGATGAGTTAAAAATAAATTTAAAATAAAATAATAATAAATAGCAAATCACAACGTTAAAACTTGATAGGTTTAGATTTTGCCGGTGAGTGCAAAAAAGCCAACCAAATAAGTTTGTATCTAGGATTAGGATTATTGCTACCATAATGTGATCCTATTATTAGAATTGCATCATTATAAAAGCATTATAATAATATTTATTTAATTAAAAATTACAAAATAAAAAATTATTTAAAAATTAATTTATCGTATATTAATTATAAACAAATCATTATTAAAATAAATAAAACGTTAAGTAAACAATATTCTCATAATTAAAAACTGACTTAAGAGATTGAAAAAACAATCTCTTATGCATATATATTAGAAAATATATTATTTAATAAAATTTTAATATAAATTTAAGAGATATAAATTTTAAATTTATAAAACACCAATTTTATGATTAAAATTTAATTTTTAGATAAAATTATTATTGAATTAAAATTAAAAATTATTTAAATATAAAATCTTAAAATTCAGTCAACATCATGATGCCTAAAAAATGCTAATAACAATATGATCCTATTGTTAGGATTGCATCACTACAAAAGCATTGTAATAACTTTTTTAAATTAAAAATTATAAAATAGAAATTATTTAAAAAACTATTTATCATATGTTAATTATAAATAAATTATTATTAAAAAATAAATAAACACTTAAATGAAAATATTCTCATAATTAAAAATGACTTAGTAGATTAAAAAAACAATCCCTCATGAATATATAAAAAAATATTATTTAATAAAATTTTAAATTAATTAAATTTTAATATAAATTTAAGTGATATAGATTTCAAATTTAAAAACATCAATTTTATGATTAAATTTTAATTTTTAGATAAAATTATTATTGAATTAAAATCAAAATTATTTGAATATAAAATATAAAATCTTAAAATCCACGTCAACATTATGATGCCTAAGAAATGCTCAGCTTGATTCCTCTGTTATACAAATATATTAGATAAATAAATAATAATTTTATAATAAAAATAATTAAAAAATCTATTTTATATCATAAATTTTAAATAAATAAAAATATTTAAAATTAATTAATATCAATAAAAAATAAATGTAATGATTTTTTAATTAATCAAACATTATTAAAAAAATTGAGTAAACATATAATATATATAAGACATCCTTTACAGTTAAAAAAATAATAATGAAGAAAAGTTAAACTTTAATTTCAGTTCATTGAAATAATACCATTACCCAATGAGAAATTTAGAATAAAAAATAATAAATAGCAAAAATCAGTATTAAAACTTGCTCAGTTCAAATTTGCTAATCTGATTAATGTTAACAACAATCATCTTAATGTGTCTTATCCTACTATTATGATGTCATCATTGTAAAAACACTATAATGATATTTATTCAATAAAAAATTATATATTAAAAAAATCAAATCACAAACAAATCATTAATAAAAAAATAAAAAAAAATTTAAAATAAAAATATTATGATAATAAAAAAACGACTTGATAGATAGCAAAAATAAATAAATTTTCATTCATATATATATATATAAACAAACAATAATTATCTAATAGAACTTTCGTATTAATAGAATTTTAATATGAATTTAAGACGTATCGATTTCAAATTTAAAAAGTATCAATTTTATTGTCCAGATAAAATGTAAAATTTAATTTTTTAAATACAATTATTATTAAATTAAAATTTAAAAAATTATTTAAATGTAAATATAAAAATAATTAATATATTATCACTTAAATTATGTTGGCGAGTGACATGAATTCATTATTTTTTAAAAAAAATTATTGTTTAGTGAGAAAAATTAATATTTGATGTTTTATTTTTTACAAAAATAATTTTATCTTAAAATAAAAATATTTTTAAAAAATATTTATTTATATTATTTTATAATTATTAACATTTTAAAATAATGTATATAGTGAAAACAAGCACACTAGAAAAAAAAAAGCGCACAAACTATTCTGTTTCTAGTACTTTAACAACATGCATTAATTTTTGTTGTTAAGTTACTTAATTATTATTGATAACCGTTTAATTAATTTTTTATTTAAATAATTAATTTAAATTTAAATTGGTGCATTTACATGCAGCAAGCTTAGTGAAAGATGGACTTAATAGAGCTTATAATTTATATGTAGAGGGTAATAATTATGCTATCTTAATTTGTAGCTTAAGTCCATTTAAGACAATGAAATTAGTTGAAGCTCATAAGTAACGATGGCCCATATATATATATATATAATAGAGTTTATTATTTATATGTAGTAAGTATAATTAGGCTGTCTTGGTTTGTAATTTAAATCCATTTAAGATAATGAAAATTAGCTGAAGCCCACAAGTAAAAATGGCCTGAAAATGTGTGTGTATATATATATATATATATATATATATATGTATGTATATAATGAAGTCTATTATTTATATGTAATGTTTAATAATTAGGCTGTTTTGGTTTGTAACTTAAGCTCATTTAAAATAATGAAAATTAACTGAAGCCTATAAGTGAAGATAGCCTAATATATATACATATATATATTCAAAAAAATAAATTAGCTGAAAATCAATTAAAATTTTGCCTATAGTTTCATTAGTTTATCCTTTTCTTTTAATAGAAAAAAATAAATTAGGTGATAATGTTAGATTCTAAAAGATAGATGAGAATAAAAGGAATTGAGCTGAGATCTTCAAATTTTTTAATAAATAAAATTTTAATCGATTTTTTAATTATAACAATTTTATCAAGAGTAGGTTTTATAATTGTTGATCTTTAAAAATGATGATAAAAATTATGTATTTTAAAATAAAAAAAATTAAAAAATTAAATTAAATTATATGATGTGTGTTACTAACAATAACTATCAAACTAAATAATATCTTGCATGATTTTAATGCAAGATTTTTACCATCAATTTTCATCATTACTAATAATTTTAATTTTTAAATTTTTTATAATTTTAATAAAATTTTAATCTTCAACAATTATAATTGGGTTGGGTATCTATTAAAAATCAAATCATACGTTTTTCTTGATGGGTAGCCTGATACATCCTAAAAATCATAATGTAGACGCAGTGATAAAATTTTATAGGTATTAATTGAAATTACAATCTTTAAGACAAATAAGAATGAAGAAAATTTAGAAGAAAAATACTTTTATTATAATCATGACCATATCCTTTTTTTCTTGTTGGCATATTTACTTGCGCTGTTTACTATACTTTTTAATAGTGAGAAATTATCTCTATATGGTTATTTGTATATTTTTCATTTTACCTTATAATAGTAAATGTCTTCATTATACTTTTCATTCAATATTTTTTATTTTAATTTTGACATCATAAAATAATTTATTTAAAAAAAAATCGGTTAGATAAGAAGACATTATTATATTGTTTAGATTCTTATACTTTCATCTTTAGTGCCAAGAATTGAAAGTTGCAAATTATTAAATTTGTTTGGATAAAATGTTAATAAAAAATTTATATTAAATTTATTCTTATTTATTTCTTTACTAATTGAATTAATTTTATATTCAAAATTTTAATTTACAATCATTACCACTTATATGATTTATATCTAGTTTTACAATATAAATAATTTAATTAATTATATATATATATATATTATTTAGGGTATATATATAATTATAGTATTTTGATCATTGAAATAAAAATGAGTTTAAATGATCATAAAAAATTAATAATATTTTAGTTATTAAAATATCTAAAATCATGAGTAAAATAAAATTTATACTTTATTTAAATAATTTTTAATTGAATAATTTTTAAATAAATTTAAATTTTTGATAGTATATATTTTTCTAAAAGTATTTTATTACTCAAAAGATTTTGAATTTCCTTTTGATGGTATGCATATGTTCCAAATCAAAATTCATTATATAAAATTTTTAAATTGAGTATCTTTGATTTTTAAAACTTATTGACATAATTCAAATTAAATAAAATTAAAATTTGTAAAATTAAATAATCAAAAATTTGAAATTCAAATTAAAATATGATTTTTTTCGATATTTGCCCAATTATCTAAGAGGCATGAAGTTACATGGGTAAATTTATGTATCTTATGGTAGGCATTAGTTTAAGGACATATTTAGCCAAAAAGAAATTAAATGGTAGAGATTAAAAAAATTTCTATATGGAAATAATTAACAAAGGTTTCTTTTTAAATCTATAAACACAAGTTTAGATAAGTAAATAAATGTTGCTAAAATATTCGCCAATTTAAATCAAGATTTTTTTTGAGTTTCAATATTTTTGTAATACAACATTTTTTATTAAATTTCAACACTTTCATTTTTTTATGTGCAAGTTAAATGAAACATTTTTCATTTTTCTTGTCATTTTTATCTTTTTATGTTGTAAATTAGTTATTTTTTTTATTTTAGTGTATTGTATTTTTTTAATTTTAATTTTGATAATAAAAAACAAGTCAAGCTGTAGAAAAATATTCCCATGACATCAAAACAAGCAAAAATGTAACCAAAAAAAAGAAAAAAAATAAGAAAAAAAACTAAAGGAAACCAATCGAAGAATGCAAGAAGAGATAATCTAAAGTAGATTTTAGCTGTACTTGGTTTGTTTTTACTCAGTAACGCCCCTAAAGTAAGCAGGAAATCTAAAAAACTGATGTGTCTATCTGAGATTCCTAATTTAGGACACGAGAGAAACAAACATCATTATCCTTTAGTAAAATTCATATTCAAAATTGATTGTATCAGTAAAATACAATGAATTTCAATTGATTAAATGTCTTTTCATTGGATTAATTCATATTTAATTGATTAGATTAGTATATATAATGAATCCCTTAATTATATATTTTCATTGAATTGTAAATACACTTAAATTAATTTATATTCAATTAATTAAATTAGTAAAATATGATGAACTTTAAATTAGTTAAGTACATGTTCACTAACTATATAAATACTTGGACACTTCACTTTATTGATCAGATTGATAAATTACAATATATTTTAAGTTGATTAAATGTATTTATTGAATTGTAACTACACTTTATAAATTAATAAATTATTAATTTTTATAAATTAATACCTCTTTTGATTAATATATTTTACATGATGTCAAAAATTATTAATTTATAAAAATTTTATTGTATTTTTTTGACATTTTCTTTTTTTTTCCTCAAGATCTAACCTAAATATCATATTTATAAACCAATAAAATAAGCCTCATTTATAAATCTCAAGAAAATAATCCCATAGTAAGCTCATTTTCAAAAGTTTAAGAATTTAGAAAAATAAAAAATATGGTACTATAAAAGAAATGATGCACCTTAAATCTTTCAAAACTTAGAACAATATCTCTTTTAACATTGTAATCTTTCTAGATCTCTCATTTCCTCTTTATAAACATTATTTTCACATTCTCATGAGCAAGTGAATTTACGGTAAAATCAACAACTTAGTTAGAAGAAATTTTTAGGATTAGACGAAAAGGAAGGCAAGTGATTTACTTTAAAGCATTTTATCCTTGTATATCCAATGATTAGCTAAAGATTTCTTTCACAAAGATTCTAAAAATTATCATAGAAAAAACTAAAAATTAATTTCTTTTTATCAAGGTAGCATTCCCAATTTGCTTTATATTTTACATTGATATCATGATGCTCAAAGTTGTATGTAAAAACTTTGTACAAAAATTATGTAAAATGTTATTTATTTTATAATTAATTATTATTAAAACACACCATATGCTTTTATCTATTAAAAATATGTACAATTTTAAAAGTTAAAAATTTTATTTATTTTGAAAAATATTTTATGACATTATTATATAATTAGATTTATATTATATTCTCGTCAGGTTTAAAGTTATTATCATTGAGTTTATTCTAATTAGTTTTGAAATTTAAAATTTGTAAATTATTTATTGAATAATGAGTTTTTAATAATTTATCATGATAAAATAATAAATAAAATTTAATAAATATTATTATTTAAAAATCATATTATATATTTTTAATAAATTTATAGTCAATGTGAGATTTACTCTTTTACTAAAATGATAAAAATATGAAAGCACAATCTCTCACATACACATAATATTACAAGTATATATATATATATATATATATATATATATACTTTTTAATCATTTCACTTACATAATAGAATTAAATTAAATATATATATTTAGAAATTATTTTTATAATATAACATTAAGACTCATGTAAATATAATAATTTAACGTAATAGATACTATAAAAAAGTTGGTAAAAGTTATTGAAAACTCTAAAACTTAGTGTAATTTTTTAAAAATACATTTTTAATATTAATTTTTTTTGTAATAGTAGCTCTAATATATTTTTCATGTATGTAAAAAATTTTAAGCTAAAATTAATGAGGTAAGATCTTCAATTTGAATATTTTTAATTATTAATTTTATTGATATGATTTAATTTGATCAAAATTGATAAATTAAGATTTAATTTATCACTTTTTCAAATATAAAATTTTGATTAATAACATACAATAAATATCTAAATTATATATAATTTTTAGTTTGAAAAATAATAATTTATTAATTGATTTTATTATTATTTTTAAAAATTAAATAGATTTTGATTTCAAGATATAAAAATTTTAAAATATTTAATTTAATTGAAAATATAAAAAAATTTGAAACTTAAAAATTATTTAAAAATAAAAATTTTCATAAAAATTTGATAATTAAAAAATAAATGAAAATCACAAAGCTACAATATAGTTAAAAATAATATAGTTAATTATAATTTAATAATTTTTTAATGTAAAACTTAAAAATTATTTTAAAACAAGATTTTCACAAAAAAAAATTGAAAATCATTTGATATGAATTAATTATTAAATTATGATGGTCAATATTATTTTTAAATATATTTGTAGCTTCGTGATTTCATTTGTGTTTTCAATTTTCAAATCTTTTGGGAAATTTTTGTATTAAAACAATTTTTAAGTTTTAGATATTTAAAATTAAATTAAACGTTTTTATATTTTTATATTTTGAAATCAATATTTATTTTAATTTTAAAAATAATAATTAAATCAATTAATACATTGTTATTTTTATTTGAATGAGAATCAGACATGCCTAATGCATATTTTCAAAACATGACTGTTGTGAGAGTATTTAAATTGTGAGAGTCACGCCTTCAGCATTCCTCATCTTCTTCCTCTGCTTCTTTCTTTCCCCCCCTTTCTCAAAACTTCCTCTGTTTCTCTCTTTCCCCACGTCTTGAAATTTCCTCATGTTTCCAAATGAAAACCTTTGTATTCAAAGAAAAAAATAGAAAAGGCATTCCTCTTCTTCTTCCTCTGCTTCTCTCTTTCCCTCATCTCTTGAAACTTCCTTCTCAAGTGACTGGACTCTACGAAAATCAGGAAATGACCACAGCTATGATGGAATTTTCAAGGGTTTCTTTATGAGCATTCTCTTTTGGCTGGCTAGACAAAAGTGCAATCAGTCCATGAAAGTGGCTGGGATATTTCTTCCAGTATGGGTGAAAAGCGACCTCATGGATGACGTACGTAACATGGAAAGTGTCTTATGTTGGCAGAGGCTTGATGGGTTATCTTGGAAACAAGGTACGTTTTAATTTCTCAAAGATGACAGTGGAGTTATGATGATGTAAGAAAAACTGGCAATCTTATTTTCTCGGGTTTTCGAGGATTCAATTTCAATTAGTATGTCTTTACACCAAACAAGCTTTTGCTTCATCTGCAATCAGTTGACCTCTCGGTAGGAGGAGGGAGATGAACTACGAAGAAACTCATTTGTTATGGAGATCCTAACGAAGACAAGGTTTCCAAGGGTCCATGCCATGGGAGATGAGAACTCTCCTCAAACAATTCTCGACCATGAGTAAAGCTCTTACTTTCACTTTTGTCCTGTCTATACTTATCTAATGAATTAATATTTACAGCCTTACATAGCTTAAATTCTGTCATATTTGTCTTGGTCTATGGAATTATTTGGCTTGTATTACATGATTATCAGCATGTGAAATAATGTGAAAGATATTGTCTATTCAATTCTGGTATACTTACTGTCTGATTGTGCACTTTCCATCCTGCTGTGATCATACACTATTGTATGGGAGAGGTGTGAATCAACTATCTTATATTCGTGAAGAATTAAGGTTCTCACATCATAGGCCTGTTTACAACATCTTTCTGGTCAGAGGTGGAATCTATAAACCTTAGCTGAAATAAAAAAAGCATGATTTGTTTAAGTTCTAGGATTAAAGTTGAAGAACATTGCCACACGCACATGGACACACCAAAATCAATTTCTTTTGAGGCATGTACTCCTTCAAAATCCATACTTTACTTGTGTGTTTCATAAAAGTAACAAGAGTGGATTATATGCCTTACATTTTTATTAAGTTAAATTTATTGAAGGAATGAAAGATCCTATGTGTTCTTAAGTGGCATAGCCTTGTCATTTACTGAATCATGGATGCAAATTTTTTGTGATGTTGACAGTGAACCTTGTAAAACAAAAAGCCATGTGATGATTCAGCTGGCCATTGAAGTTTCAACTATGCCTTCTTGCCTTGATCATTCAGATAACTTTTATCTATATCTCAGTTGATCCTAAATTGTTTTACTCAAAGAGAAGAAAACTGAAAAAAATTTACATTTATTAACATAAAAACAAATGTTATTATTAGATATGTAGTAGTGTAGCTAAATTTGGGTTTCATGTTATTTTCTCATGGGACAAAACAGTAAGCCTGACTTCTTTCTCCATAAAAACTATATGGTGTAAGTGAATGCAACTGCCATACAGAAAATAGAATCTCTGCTTAGTGCATTCCCTTAAAAGCCATGTTTTATTACATACCTTGATTTTACATACCTTGATTCCTATTAAAATTTTGTGGCTACAAAGATCACTTGTTGTTATTACTATCTACTGCTTAGTCCCCCATTTGTAGACTCCAGAGAAGCTCTTTGTCTATGGTGACAGAGACATTCTGTTCCTTGCAATCCAAAAGGATTGTCCTTCACATTTTCCCTTGTCTTGCTTTGTCCATTGTTGCTCTCATGTGAAACCTTTACCTCAAACCCAACAGGTGTTTCCTTTGTCAGCGACCTTTAACTCCACAACTCTGTGACTTACATACTTCCAGTCTTGACCATGTGCAGTCTCCTCATTAACAAGGTAACAATAGCTAGTAAATTTCTGAATCATTGTTATGCGACCGATGCAAAAGCCTTTACAGTTGGTTTGATCACATTATCTAACAAAACTTGCAGTATATGGAGGCATTCGAGCATGAAAACAGAAAATATGTTTTATCAAAAGAAGATGAGAGAATCTAGGATAATCATATGTGGACTCATGCTTAATGACTAAATATCACATTAATAGGTCTTATTGTTTAATAATAATCTACATACATTTGTGTATGCCAATGTGGTTTGTCTAAATAGAGCAAACAAGTTAATCTCATCTTGTAGTGCTTTGCGATAATTAATCCTTTGTTCCTTTTCATGTCAATGTTTGTCTGTTCTCATGCTTGAAATCTTTTTTTGTTGTCTCAAAGCTAATGGTGGCACTTTCATTACCATAATTGCCTAATAGTGTTAGGAATTTGGTCCTAACAATGAGGGCCCTAGATGTAAAAATTTAACTTGGAGAGAATTGGAAAGGTATTAACTTTGTATTTCTCTTTTTTACCTATTAGTTTCTCCAAAGAAATCTGTTATGTGGTATTTAACCACTATTTTTTTTTTTATAATTGTACTACCAAGTTATTCGTACTTATGAGTTAAAAAGGGCGTATAGATTGGATTCAAAGTTTGGACTTCTCAAATTATTGTCTATCAGTCATGAACAAGTAAGCCTAAACTACAGAAACAATTTTCTAATATTTCTTACTATAATTTTAGAAATAATTAAATCATCTAGGCTTGCTAATTTGATACATTTGTAAATTTATTGGTTCATTGCGAATTTCTATGAAGGTTTCTAAGCTGATTAATAGGACTAACTGATTGTATATGCTTGAAGGTAATATAACAGAACTATAACATAGTTAAAAGAATTTTAGTGCAAGTTCTCTATGTTTGGCAACCATGAAGTTTTCTCAGATGCTAGGTCTGTCACACCACTTGCATCAATTTGAGGCAAAGGCAGACATGAAGGTATCTTTCACATTAGCATTTTCTTAAGTCAGATTTTTTTTTAAAAAAAAGTTAGTTCATATTTCTAAGAAATCAAGTTGTTTCGATTGCTTTTATTCTTGGATACCCACCGTTCATATTATGAGTTATTGTGACTGTTTGCTGCCTTGACATTTCGAAATTTTTGCTCACTTACCAGAAGCAAATACTTTGTGCTTCTGTATTAAAAAAAGTAGCGTATAGTTTGTGTCCTTTGCTTTTCCTAATCCTAACTTTTACTCGAAATTTTCAATTAGCTTAAAGTTTTTGCACCTTTTCTTACTTATTATTGATTCACATTCAATGAGTTTTCATGTGTTTTTGTAATAATGGAAATCTTGATGCTAGTTATAGGCATGATTATCATTTCCTATCTTGTAATATTTTGGTTCTAAAGAAGCCTGAAGTACTTGAAATCTAAAATATCTTTCTTATATCAAGATATAGTATTTGATATAATTTATCTATTTATATTTCTTATCAATGTCAGCCTTTTGGCCAGAGAACTTATTTAGCTAGTCCATTGTGCTAACTTGATTTTTTTATTGTCTCCCCCATTCCCAAAAGTAATCCAATGCTTGGTTACTCTATATGAGAAATGGATCATTTTCTCATTAAATCTATTGATATTGTCCTTATATTTCATTATATATGTATTTTTTTAATTTCAAGAATTTCTCGTATAAGCTGGAGTTTGCGGGGAGGGCTTCTATACTAATTAATATGCTGTTTGAGGCATTTATAATGAAAGAAAGGAGGGCAAAAGTAGAATTCAATGTCTTAGATCTATGGTTGGAAGTCTTGATCTTATCTCCATTCTAGGTGTGATAAATCCTTTAATTTCTATCTAATTAATCAACTTACTAAAAATTTAGCAATTCATTTCACCACTTTGTTTTGAAGTATTCTCTATTGACATCTCTTTGTTGAATAAAATTTATGGTTGGACCACTAATGTAAGTGTAAGTTAAAGTGATATTGTAGTGAATTAAGTTAAATGTTTTTAATGGTGATAAATACTTATCTGATAGATATTGGTGATTTTACCAAGCATCTAGTCTTGAATCTGGCTTTGATGTGAAGATTCTTGGTTTAGAAGTGTGGTCTAAGATGGGTGCCCAAGCATAGCATGCTGAACTCCTAGCAAACTCTTGTCCTGAGAATTCATTTTGGGTCAATAATTTTGCAGGAACTTAAAGGTTAAAAGAGAAGTTCCTATTTTGTGATGGTGTTTAACATAAAATGCTATCCCACATTCTTTTAAGTTTGTTATTATTTTCTTGTCATATTATTCTGGCTTGAACATGCAATCTCTACCCTTACTCAAAATGGTAGTGCATTTTGTTAATTAATTTGTAATATCTATTACAACACACAGTGAAATAGTCTCCTAGTAATTGCATAACTTTATTGAGCATAAGCACAATAGATGCTTTTTATTTTCAAATGTTCATTTTGATTCAACAAACTATACTTGTACGTGGGTAGCACCCTTGTGTGCTAAATATATATATTTTGTTTATGACACAAAAAATGTTCATTTTGATTCTTTTGCTTTAGCAATTTAGTATTGGTATTCTCATACTTATGGACTTATGCATTTTATCCTTCAAATTGTTTGTAAAGCAACAAAAGTTCTGCTAACATTTTTAAGTGTCACAGTCTTATGATTTCTTGACATGATTCTATCAGGTACAAACTTGTCCATTCAAATTCAGTTGTTGGAGAACTCACATTGTTAGAGCTAACTACCATTATTCTGCTTGGTAAGTGATCCTAGTTATAGTAGTGGAGCTTAGAGTTTTGAGCTCATTGATGTTCCCTATATTTCTTAGAAACAGTGAACCTTTATCATTCAAAATAACAAACTTGCTTTTTTCTTGTCACTATTCATATCCTCATGCAATGGACCTTTGTTTATTTATCTTTTATTCAGATCTGAAAGCCTCTTTTTAGAAGCATTAGACTTAAGAACTTACCATATTAGTCCATTGGTATTGGCCATCAACTAAATCTTGATAGTGCATAAATTATTTTCTAGTTGTTGATGGAATGTAGTGAAGATCTTTTGAACTTCAATTGGATATTTCTTTGCCATTCAGAGCTGCCAAAAGTGGATATGCATGCTCTTACTTGGAAAGGCAGTAGAAGGTGATGTACTCACTACTGTTGAAGTGGTCCCAAAGAGTGAATATCAAGAATGTGTTCGGGACAAGTACAAGAAAGATGTTAAATACCAATGGTATACTGCTATATTATTTTCTTAATAAAGTGATTTATTTTGATGCTCATGCAATAAAATTGCTTCTAAAATTTTTGCCCCTTTATGCTGCTAGAATGTTCCAAAAAATTCAAGTTTAAATTTGTGAAGAAGATGAGCTATAAGAATTACGATCATGATAGGAAGCTAATTTTTTTTTCTTTTGGCTTGCTATGAGATGCAAAATATGCAGGGAAGCCTTTGCTTTTTTTTTTGTTTGGAAATATTGCTACTTTTAATGGTCTAAACAAGTCACTAACAATATTTTCATTCTAGTGATATTTAAATTCAACATTTGTAATTATCATGTCACCAGTTCTACGTGAGAGTTGAATACTAACCTTTATGCTTCAAGTGGATTATGTTAAGGGTTATTGGATATTTATATTAATCTTGATAAAGTAAATAGTAGTTTTTACAATTGCAATTTGCTTCATACATCTCTATCACAACGGATGCTACAGGTACTGTTCAACAAAAGCCGAAGATACGAAATCTTTTGAGTGATTGCCATTGCTACATTCATGCTCTTACAAATTTAGTCTAAAGGATATTGGCTGATGTTTGAAATGTGAATGCATTGTGACTGATGTGTTTAAGAGGTCAAGTGAGGCAGTTTGGGTTGAGACTGCTCTCACTTTGCTAGGCACATTTACCATGGTTAACCTTTTGTAAACTAGAAGAATTATAGTGTATCCCATGTGACAATACTAAACAGTTATGATTGTATCCTCTTCCAATCTACAATAGATCCATCATTTCATTTTATGCACATTATATTTCATTTTCTATAGTGATCCTAACATTTTGTAGAATTGGAGCATCACATGTTGCTATTTTCTAGGTTTATTTGGTCTTACGATGGTAACATCAGATAATATTGGGGTCACTTTCAATAGGTTTTCAGGTGTTTTTGTAATAATGGAAATCACCATGCTATTTATAGATATGATGACTATTTTCTACCTTATAATATTTCTGCTCTAAAGAAGGTTAAAGTACTTGAAATCTAAAATATCTTTCTTTATATCCAGATATAGTGATTGATATAATTTAACTGCTTTATATTTCTTATCAATATCAGCCTATTGAGGGGTTGGGGTTACCACAATAATTTTTATAGTGGAAGAAAGGAAGACGAAAGTACAATTCGAAGGCTAAGAACTATGTTCGAACTCCTGATCTTATCTTCATTGCAGGTGTGATAAATCCTTGAATTTCTATCTTATCTCCATTTAGTAATTCATTTCACCACTTTGTTTTGAAGTAATCTCTATTCATTTAAAACTTTCATTTTTGTTCAGACTCCTGTGTCACCCTTTTTTATTTTAATATTTCTATAACTCTTCTTTGCAAAGACTTTGTGTTGGTATCTACTGGTACTTTTAAGTATACTTTGATGAAAAAAGATGTTGGACAACCCTTGGCTTTTATGTATATAGCCATAAGTTGTAAGGGTTTGTTTACTTTCTCTTATTTATGGAAAAGTTTATGTACTTCCTTGCCAGACATATTAATCATTTTGTCATTTTATGATTGACATTTTTAGGGCTGGAAGGGGAATCTAAATAAGTAAAATCAGACCTAGTAAAGCAAGGTAGGTGGATAAATTCTTTTACTTGGTAGAAAGTTATTTCATTAATTTCCTTCAAAAAGGTTTATGGAATTGAAAGCATTATGCTCATCATTACTCTGAAGTGGGATCTGTGTTAGCCATTTAGATCTAATGTGCATGGATCAATGGTTTTATTTTCTTATTATATATATGTTCAAGTTTTATGCAGTTGGTATTTTTTGAAATCTAAATCAATCTCGATTGCTTAATGTTGAGTTAACAGAGCATAGGCTTTAAGCAAGTTATATGTGACTAGTTTTCTCTTCCATTAAATAGTAATGAATTTGGCCACAGTATCACTTGATGTTTCTTGTCTTTTGGTTTCTTTTGTCCTAATTTCAATAAAACTTTTATTGTGTTGCCTTAAAGAACTGTGTGGCCTTCCTTTAGTAGGGTGATGAAATTCCTCCTCATGTCTTCATGACATCATACATGAATTTTGTATATTGCCAAAATGGGAAGGATAGCATTTTGTCTTTTAAGAATGATAGAAATAAAAATTGTTGGTATGACTTAAGAAGTTATTAGAGTTAAAGCAAAACATGGTAGAATAATTAGCAACATCTCTTATGGTTAGGATCAGGGATGAGAGATTACAACATGTGAAAATTAAGAACTTCTTTTAATTTAGGCTTCCTGACAATTGATGAGAGATTGCATCATTTGTCTCCTAAACTTCATTTATAAAGATGTACTATTTAAGTTAACTACTGCAAAGAAAGTTGCATCGCATCTGTTCAATGAAGAATATATTGAGGTGTTTTCTCATTTAAATATCCTTTGTCATACTTTGTCATATATAGAAATTTATTTGCGACTAGTTTTTATTGATTCGATAAAATTTGGCCTTGGGCTTTGCATGGGTTATGTCCGCATCAATTAGTGGTGAGTTATAGGCATGGTCCTTGTTAGAATTTTACTAATGTTATTTTTATCTTTTCCCCCTAATGCTTTGATCTCTATCTAAAACAATCTCTTTAACACTGGATGGGGAGAGTGATCTTAAAGCAATGAGCACATCTGAGATAGCAAAGTTAGGTCTATCTACAGATGTACAGTCATCATTAATTCTAAATCAGGTATCTTTTTTCTATCATGTTTGGTGCAACTTCCTAGTTAAGGTTTCATCTTCTTTTGGGCATTCTAGATACCTTCAGGAGCTATTGGCTCTTACATTTGTTGCAAAATATACTCCAACGACTGTAGATGGTGAATGTGGTGAACTAGCATATGTAATATTAGAAAGGGCTTTAGTAAGTTAAACTCTTCCATGTTTTGTTTTTAGAACATTTCTTAATTTGGATATTGGTCGATGTTTGAAATGTGAATGCATTATGACTAATGTGTTTGGGAGGTCAAATAAGCTAGTTTGGACTAAGACTGCTCGCTCGTGTATTGCTATGTATATTTAACATAGTTAACCCTATGTAAACCAGAAGAGTTCTAGTGTATCCCATGGGAATACAGATAAGTTATGGTTATATCTTCTTCCAATATGTAGTAGATCCATCATTACATCTTATAGACACTATTTTTCATTTTTTATAGTGATCCTAACATTTCGTAGAATTGAAGCATTGCATGCTGTTACTTCCCTCGTTTATTTGGTCCTACAATGTTAACATCAGATAACAAAAGGTTTTCATGTGTTTTTATAATAATGGAAATTACGATACTATTTCCTATCTCATAATGTTTTTGTTCTAAGAAGGTTGAAGTACTTGAAATATAAAGTATCTTTCTTTATATCAAGATACAGTGTTTGATATAACTTAACTATTTTATATTTCTTATCAATGCCGACCTTTTGGCCAGTAGCTGGTCCTATTGTGCTAACTTGATTTTATTGTTATCTCTCCCATTCTCAAAAGTGATCTAGTACTTGGTTACTCGATATGAGAAAGTGATCATTTTCTCATCAATTTTGTTGATATTGTCCTTATATTTCATTATGTATCTATTTGTTTAATTTCAGGAATTCCTCATATAGATAAGCTGGAGATTGAAGGGAGGGGTTTCCACACCAATTTATATGCTGTTCGTGGCATTTATAGTGGAAGAAAGGAGGGCAAAAGTAGAATTCAATGGCTTGGATCTATGGTTGGAAGTCTTGATCTTATCTCCATTCTAGGTGTGATCTTATCTTCATTATTGTCCTACTTATTATTATTATTATAATTGTTATTATTTTACTTTTTAACATTTCTTCTCAAAATTTGAAATTCATTATGTTTCTTTGTGATCATATTTATTGGATGAATGAGTTCCTTTTGTCTTGCTACCACTCTCGTGGCATGTATGACATGCGTAACCTTGATATGAAATGAAACGATTTAAACTTCTCAGCTGTTGGGCTTCAAGTTCTTTGTTCTTTTTCTTTTTTCATCCTTTGTTTTTTGAAGTGTATTTCATTATGTAAATATCTTACTCCATTAGATACTGTAGCTTGTGAACCATAGTTTTTATTGTTAGTATCCCCTTATCATTTGGCAATTTCCTTAAGAAGATCTGTTTTCTTTATTAAGAGCTCATAGGCAATTAGATGGTACAGCTTTCTGATGTCCACTCATTTAATCCTGATCATTTGATGATGCTACAAGAGAGGATGTATGAAGGTAATGTTAATGATGTGGGGCACAGACTGGTGGCTATCTACACTCCTATAAGAAAGGATGGTGTTGAGGGCCAACCTATTTCTGTGTCAATAGGACCAATCACTGTTGATAAGGTGCAGATTAATATCCTTGTTTTTGTGGATTTTTCCTTTTCCTTTTCTGGGCAAAATCTTTCCAATATCCTATAGTGAATATTCAAGTTCTGTTATGATATTTTAAAGCATCTAGAAATAAACCAGTTTTGTAATTTTCTTTTACTTTGTATACCTTATTCTATATTTCAACATAAGGAATTAAGTGGTCAAGGGTTTAAATGTCATCGTTCTTTTTAGTTTTACATTCTAGTAACTAGCATGCACGTTTTGTGTAAACAATTTTTTTTTATGTTCACTACTTCAAGGATAATTGTGCAAATTTGTGTATGCCATTTGGTAATTTGGTTGACCACAACTAGTAAGTTCTTGACTGTATTGCAATTGATGCTTTAAACCCTTGGCCTTTGATTAACCTTCCTAAGTTAAATGTTTGAATTGTAACATGATTAGATATTCTTATCCCCATAACCTTTCCTTGTTCTTTCTCAGTCCTTTTTCTTTCTTAATTTTTTTTTTCTAAACTTCATTCACACTTTTAAAAAGGAAATGTATTATATGACTCCTAGGTGTTTTCTAAGGATTTACATGTTTTACCTCCTTGGCGATTTTTGCTCATTTTTTCAATTTTATTAACTTGCACAGCCTAATGTTCATGAAGAAATGAAGCAAAAACTTGATATTGGAATAGTGAAATTTGAGGTATGAATATATTTCTAGTTTTCTGCTGACTTTTCTGTTCTATAACCAGTGCCTGTACACATCGCCTAAGAGGTGTAAGTCAATCTTATAATTTTTTAAGCAGCTTAGGGGCCTTTTAATTGTGATGTTATAGAACTGGGTAGAGATGCTTTTAGGCTTTTGCATATAATCAAGTGTACTCAAAGTTCCTTTAATCTTGTTATTTCGATGAACGTTGACAAGATATTAGGAATGCTACTATGGTGGATTCATAACTTCATATTCATTTTCTTTTAATATTAGGCCTTCCATTGTTTGTTTGATGAATTCATTCTTATTTGTCAAGAAATCTTTCTTATGATTGAGACCTTTCAATTTAGGCCTTTTATTGCTTGTTCCTTACCAAGACTTATCATGGAGATTAGCAAATTACTCTTATGATAGAAGTACTAGAGATGGAATGGTGAGGATATGTTATTATGGTCTAAAAGAATAATGTTCATACCTAGTGTCACAAACAATTACAAATATATATTTTGTTTCAATTTTTCCATCTTGTAGCATTTACGAGCGGAGGAGAATCCTATACTTCAAAAGATTTTTACAAATTCCTTTTTTATTATCCTTAGAAGTTAATCTGTGCCATTGTCCCTACTATTCAGTATGAATTTATCTATGTATCTTTCTTGGGATGAGATTGCAATTACAAAGCATTGTTGTGCACTCTATGCACCAAAGATGGATGGGACTTTTATTGTTTAGAGCATGCAACAGGTATGCATTTTGTAAATTCACTCTCTTTTTCTGCTTCTTGACTATGTTTGTGACCAACGGTTCATGTTGACAAAATACTCTAAGTTATTTGGAAATTTCAATAATGATATATCTTAATTTTACTCATGATCAGTAATGGTTTTTCTTTTAAATGTTTTATGCATCTTGACATTTTTTTCAACATGCTTCTCTTTGTCTTTGATGTTAGGGTTGAATTGTGGGATGCTACTCAATCTTCGTGATAGAAGAATACTTTCACATTAGAGTAATAAATTTATTATTTATGAAAATGATTTAATTAGATGCCTCGAATTTAAATAGAAATCTCACAATTCAGAACTCATAAGTCAATCTAAAGGTTAGTGATACAGTGTTTTCTTAATTTTCCTTTCAGGTAGTGGCCTAAGCTAAATTTTCAATAGTATATATTTTTCTAAAAGTATTTTAGTACTCAAAAGATTTTGAATTTCTTTTTGATGGTATATATATATATTTCGGATCAAAATTTGTTATATAAAATTTTTAAATTGAGTATCTTCAATTTTTAAAAATTATTGACATAATTCAAATTAACTGAAATTAAAATTTGTAAAATTAAATAATTAAAAATTTGAAGTTCAAATTAAAATACGATTTTTTTATGTTTGCCTAATTATCTGTGAGGCATGAAGTTACACGGGAAAATTTATGTATCTTATGGTAGGCATTAGTTTAAGGACATAATTAGCCAAAACGAAATTAAATGGTAGAAATTAAAGAAATTTCTATATGGAAATAATTGACAAGGGTTCTTTTTAAATCTATAAATATAAGTTAAGATAAGTAGATATATGTTGCTAAAATATTCGCTGATTTAAATCAAGGTTCTTTTTTTTTTTTTTTTGAGTTTCAATATTTTCGTAATACAACATTTGTTATTAAATTTCAACACTTTTATTTTTTATGTGCAAGTTAAATAAAGCATATTTCATTTTTCTTGGCTTTTTTATCTTTGTAAGTTGTAAATTAGTTGTTTTTTTTTTATTTTCTAGTGTATGATATTTTTTAATTTCAATTTTGATAATAAAAAACAAGTGGAGTTGTAGAAAAATATTCCCATGGCATCAAAACAAGCAAAACTCTAACAAAAATAAAAAAATAAAAAATGAGAGAAAAGAAAGAAAATAAGAACCCAACAAAAAAAAAAACTGTAGGATACCAATCAGAGAATGCAAGAAAAGACAATCTAAAATAGATTTTAGCTGTACTTGGTCAATTTTACTCACTAATGCCTTAAAAGCAAGCAGTGAATCCAAAAAACTGACGCGTCTCTCTAAGATTCCTATATTTTAGGACACGAGAGAAACAAACATCATTATCCTTTAGTAAAATTCATATTCAAAATTGATTATATCAGCAAAATACAATGAATTTTAGTTGATTAAATGTATTTTCATTGGATTAACTCATATTCAATTGATTAGATTGGTAAATATAATGAATATCTTAATTATGTATTTTTATTGAATTATAAATACACTTAAATTAATTTATATTTAATTAATGAAATTAGTAAAATACGATGAGCTTTAAATTGATTAAACACATGTTCACTAACTGTACAAATACTTGGACACTTCATTTTTAATTGATCAAATTGATAAAGTATAATATATTTTAAGTTGATTAATTGTATATTTATTGAATTGTAACTACACTTTATAAATTAATAAATTATTAATTTTTATAAATTAATACCTCTTTTGATTAATATATTTTACATGATGTCAAAAATTATTAATTTATAAAAATTTTATTATATTTTGTTATTTTGACATTTTCTTTCTTTTTTCCTCATGATCTAATCTAATTATATATATATATATATATATATATAGTCATTCCACTTACATGGTAGAATTAAATTAAATATATATATTTAGAAATTATGTTTATAATATAACATTAAGACTCATGTAAATATAATAATTTAACATAATAGATATTATAAAAAAAGTTGGTAAAAGTTACAGAAAACTCTAATACTTAGTATAATTTTAAAAATTTATAATATTAAAATCTTAAAAATTATAACAAACTCTAATATTTAATTTAATTGAAAATATAAAAACATAAAACTTAAAAATTATTTAAAAATAAAAATTTTCATAAAAATTTGATAATTAAAAAATAAATAAAAATCAAAAAGCTATGATATATTTTAAAATAATATTGTTAATTATAATTTAATAATTAATTTATGTTAAATAATTTTTTGTAAAATTTTTTATAAATATTAAATTTGAAAATATAAAACTTAAAAATTATTTAAAAATAAAAAATTTCACAAAAAATGTGAAAATTATTTAGTATGAATTAATTATTAAATTGTGATGATCAATATTCTTCTGCTTCTCTCTTTGCCGCTGTCTCGAAATTTCCCTGTGTTTCCAAATGTAAACCTTCGTATTCAAAGAAAAAACAGAAAAGGCATTCCTCTTCTTCTTCCTCTGCCTCTCTCTTTCCCCCTTCTCTTGAAACTTCCTCCTCAAGCGATTGGGCTTTGGGAAAATCAGGGAATGGCCACAGCTATGATGGAATTTTCAAGGTCTCTATGAGCATTCTCTCTTGGCTCGCTAGACGAAAGGGCAATCAGTCCATGAAAGTAGCTGGGATATTTCTTACAGTGTGGGTGAAAAGCAACCTCATAGATGACGTACGCAACATGGAAGTGTCTTGTGTTGCAGAGGCTTGATGGGTTATTTTAGAAACAAGGTATGTTTTAATTTCTCAGATTTGAGAGTGGAATTATGATGATGTAAGAAAAAGTGGCCATCTCATCTTCTCGGGTTTTTCAGGATTCAATTTCAATTAGATGTCTTTACACCAAACAAGCTTTTGCTTCATTTGCAGTCAGTTGACCTCTCGGTAAGAGGAGGGAGATGAACTATGAAGAAACTCAGTTGTCATGGGGATCCTAAAGAAGACAAGGTTTCCAGGGGTCCATGCCATGGGAGATGAGAACTCTCCTCAAACAATTCTCGACCATGAGTAAAGCTCTTACTTTTGCTTTTTTCCTGTCCATACTTATCTAATGAATCAATTCTACAGCCTTACATAGCTTAAATTCTATCATATTTGTCCTGGTCCAATGGAATTATTTGGGTTGTATTATGTGATTGTCAACATGTGAAATAATGTGGAAGATATTGTTTGTTCAATTCTAGTATACTTGGTGCCTGATTATGCCCTTCCCATCCTACTGTGATCATATACTATGGTATAGGAGAGGTGTGAATCAACTATCTTATGTTCGTGAAGAATCAAGATTCTCACATCATAGGCCTTTATACAACATTTTTTTGGTTAGAGGTGGAATCTATAAACCTTAGCTGAATCAAGAAAATCATGAGTTACTCAAGTTCTAGGATTACAGTTGAAGAACATTGCCACACTCACAAGGACACACCAAAACCAATTTATTTTGAGGCATGTACTCCCTCAAAATCCATACTTGCTTGTGTGCTTCATAAAAGTCACAAGAGTGGATTATATGCCCTACACTTTTGTTAAGTTAAATTTGTTAAAGAAATGAAAGATCCTATGTGTTCTTAAGTGGCATAACCTTGTCATTTAGCGTATCACAGATGCAAATTTTTTGTGATGTTGACAGTATACCTTGTAAAACACAAAGCCATGTAAAACATAAATTTTTTGGTGATGTTGTCCATTATTATTGTCATGTAAAACCTTTACCTCAAACCCAATAGGTACAGATATTTGCTTTGTGGGTGACTTCTGACTCACAACTCTATGACTTACACACTTCCAGTCCTGACCATATGCGTCTCCTCAATAACGAGGTAACAATAGCTAGTAAATTTCAGGATCATTGTTATGCAACCAATGTAGAAGCCTTTACAGTTGGTTTGATCATATTATCTAACAAAACTTACAGTATATGGAGGCATTCGAGGATGAAAACAGAAAATAAGTTTTGTCAAAAGAAGATAAGAGAATCGAGGATAATCAGATGTGGACTCATGTTTAGTACTAAATATCACATTGATAGGTCTTGTTGTTTAGTAATAATCAACGTATATTTGTGTCTATCATTATGGTTTGTGCAAATAGAGCAAATAAGTTAATCTCATCTTGTAATGCTTCGCGATGATTAATCCTTTGTTCCTTTGTTCTCTATCAATGTCAATGTCTATGTCTGTTCTCATGCTTGAAATCTTTTTTGTTGTTTCAAAGCCAATGATGGCCCTTTCATTGCCAAAATTACCTAATAGTGTTGAGAATTTGGTCCTAGCAATGGGGGCCTTGGATGGCAAAATTATCTATGTATTTCTCTCTTTTACCTATTGCTTTCTCCAAAGAAATATGTTATATGGCATTTAACCACTATTTCTTTTTCTTGTGATTGTGCTACCAAGTTGTTTGTGTTTATGAGTTAAAAAGGCATATAGATTGGATTCAAAGTTTGGACTTCTCAAAATATTGTCTATCAGTCATGAATATGTGAGCCTAAACTACAAGAACAATTTCCTAATATTTCTTATTATAATTTTAGAAATAATTAAATCATCTAGGTTTGCTAGTTTGATGCATTTGTAAATTTTTTGGTTCATTGCAAATTTCCATGAAGGTTTCTAAGCTGATTAATAGGACTAACTGATTGTATGTGCTTGAAGGTAATATAATAAAACTATAACATAGTTAAAAGAATTCTATTGCAAGTTCTCTATGTTTGGCAACCATGAAGTTTTCTTAAATGGTAGGTATGTCACACCACTTGCATCAATTTGAGGCAAGGGTAGACATGAAGGTATGCTTTCACACTAGCATTTTCTTGTGTCAGAATTTTTTTAAAAAAATTTAGTTCATATTTTTAGGAAATCAAGTTGTTTCCATTGCTTTTTTTTTTCTTGGATACCCACTATTCATATCATGAGTTATTGTGACTGTTAGCTACCTTGACATTTTGAAATTGATTCCTCACTTACTGAAAGCAAAATACTTTTTGTTTTTGTATTAAAAAATGTAGCAATTAGTTCCTGTCCTCTACTTTTCCTAGTCCTAACTCTTATACAAAATTTTCAATTAGCTTAAAGTTTTTGCACCTTTTCTTTCTTATTATTGATTTGCATTCAATGGGTTTTCATGTGTTTTTGTAATAATGGAAATCTCGATGCTAGTTATAGACATGATGATCATTTGCTATCTCATAATATTTTGGTTCTAAAAAAGGTTGAAGTGCTTGAAATTTAAAATGTCTTTCTTATATCAAGATATAGTATTTGATATAATTTAACTGTTTATATTTCTTATCAACGTCAGCCTTTTGGCTAGAGAACTTGTTTAGCTGGTCCCATTGTGCTAACTTGATTTAATTATTGTCTCCCTCATTCCCCAAAAGTAATCCAATTTTTGGTTACTCTATATGAGAAATGGATCATTTTCTCATCAATTATGTCGATATTGTCCTTATATTTCATTATATAGGTATTTTCTTAATTTCAGGAATTCCTTATATAAGCTGAAGATTACTGGGAGGGTTTCCACACCAATTAATATACTATTTGAGGCATTTATAGTGGAAGAAATGAGGGCAAAAGTAGAATTCAATGGCTTAGATCTATGGTTGGAAGTTCTAATCTTATCTCCATTCCAAGTGTGATAAATCCTTGAATTTCTATCTTATTAATTAACTTACTAGAAATTCAGCAATTCATTTCACCACTTTGTTTTGAATCTCTTTATTAAATAAAATTTATGGTCAGACCACTAGTGTAAGTGTAAGTTAAAGTGATATTACCGTGAATTAAGTTAAATGTTTTTAATGGTGATAACTACCTTATTTGATAAGGATTATTGGTGATCCTACCAAGCATCTGGTCCTGAATCTTGCTTTGATGTGAAGATTCTTAGTTTAAAAGTGTGGTCTAAGATGGCTGCCCAAGCATAGCATGCTAAACTCCTAGCAAATTCTTATCCTGAGAAATTTTGTAGGGATATGAAGGTTGAAAGAGAAGTTCTTACTTATTCATGGTTTTTAACATAAAATGTCACCCCTCATTCTTTTAAGTTCGTTATTATTTTCTTGCTGTCATATTATTCTGGCTTGAACATGCAATCTCTACCTTTACTCAAAATGGTAGTGCATTTTATTAATTAATTTGTAATATCTATTAGAGCACATAGTGAAACAGTCTTTAGCAATTGCATAACTTTATTGAGTATACTATGTACAAGAGATGCTTTTTATTTTCAAATGTTCATTTTGATTTAACAAACTATACTTGTACATGGCTAGAATCCTTGGGTGCTAAATATATATACTTTGTTTCTGATTAAAAAAAAATGTTCATTTTGATTCTTTTGCTTTAGCAGTTTAATATTGGTATTCTCACATTTATGGACTTATGCATTTTATCCTTCTAAATTATTTATAAAGCACTAGAGGTTCTACTAACATTTTTAAGTGTCACAGTCCTATGATTTCTTGACATGATTCTATCAGGTACACACCTGTTTGTTCGAATTCAGTTGTTGGAGAACTCAGATTATCAGAGCCAACTGACAGAATACTGCCTGGTAAGTGATCCTAGTTGTAGTAGTGGAGCTTGAAGTCTTAGATACTGTGAACCTTTATCATTCAAAATAGTAAACTTGCTTTTTTCCTATTTCTATTCATATACTCATGTAGTGGACATTTGTTTATTTATCTTTTATTCAGATCTAGACGCCTCCTTTTAGAAGCATTAGACTTGAGAACTTACCATATTAGTCCATTGGTATTGTCCATCAACTAAATCATAATAGTACGTACATTATTGTCTAATTGTCGATGGAATGTAGTGAAGACCTTTTTAACTTCAGTTGTATATTTCTTTGCCATTCAGAGATGCCAAAAGTGGAGATGCTCGCTCTCACTGGAAAGGCACTAGAAGGTGATGTACTCATTGTTGTTGAAGTGGTCCCAAAGAGTGAAATTTAAGAATATGTTTGGGACAAGTGTAAGAAAGATGTCAAATGCCAATGGTATATTGCTACATTGTTTTCTTGATAAAGGTATTTATTTTGATGCTCCTGCAATAAAATTTCTTCTAGAATTATCACCCCTTTATGTTGCTAGAATGTTCTAGAAAATTCAAGTTTGAATTTCTAAAGAAGATGAGCTGTAAGAATTATAATCATGATGGGAAGCTAATTTTCTTTTTTGGATTGCCATGAGGTGCAAAATATGTAGGGAAGCCTTTGCTTTTTCTTTTTCATTTGAAAATGCTACCACTTTTAATGGTCTAAACAAGTCACTAATAGTATTTTCATTCTAGTGACATTTAAATTCAACATTTGCAATTATCATGACACCAATTCTATTTGAGAGCTGAATACTAACCTTTATATTTCAAGTGGATTATGTCGAGAGTTATTAGATATTTATATTAATCCTAACAAAGTAAATAGTAATTGCTACAATTGCTTTTTGCTGTATACATATCTAATACAAGAGATACTGTAAGTACTGTTCAACAGAAGGCAGAGATATGAAATTTTTTGAGCAGTTACCATTACAGCATTCATGCTCTTACAGAGTTAGGAGAAAGGATATTGGTCGATGTTTGAAATGTGAATGCACTGTGACTAATTTGTTTAAGAGGTCAAGTGAGTCAGTTTGGACTAAGATTGCTCTTGTATTGTTAGGTATATTTAACATGGTTAACCCTATGTAAACCAGAAGAGTTTTAGTGTATCCTATAGGACAATACAGATAAGTTATCATTGTATTTTCTTCCAATCTGCAGTAAATCTATGGACATTATTTTTCATTTTCTATAGAGATCATAACATTTTGTAGAATTGGGGCATTGCATGCTATTACTTGGGTTTTTTGGTCCTACGATGTTACAATCAAATAATTTGCGGTCATTTTCAATGGGTTTTCATGTGTTTTTGTAATAATGGAAATTATGATGCTATTTCCTATCTCATAATATTTCTATTCTAAAGAAGGTTGAAGTACTTGAAATCTAAAATATCTTTCTTCATATCAAGACACAATGTTTGATATAACTTAATTGCTTTATATTTCTTATCAATGTTGGCCTTTTGGCCAGAGAATTTTGTATAGTTGGTCCCATTGTGCTAACTTGATTTTATTGTTATCTCTCTCATTCCCAAAAGTGATCTAGTGCTTGGTTACCCGACATGAGAAATTGATTATTTTCTCATCAGTTCTATTGATATTGTCCTTATATTTCATTATATATCTATTTGTTTAATTTCACGAATTCCTCGTATAGATAAGCTGGAGATTGACGAGAGGGGTTTTCATACCAATTTATATGCTATTCGCGGCATTTATAGTATAAGAAAGGAGGGCAAAAGTAGAATTCAATGGCTTGGATCTATGGTTAAAAGTCTTGATCTTATCTCCATTCCAGGTGTGATCTTATCTTCATTATTGTCCTACTTATTATTATTATAATTGTTATTATTTTACTTTTCTAACATTTCTTCTCAAAATTTGAAATTCATTATGTTTCTTTGTGATCCTATTTATTGGATGAATGAGTTCCTTTTGTCTTGCTACCACTCTTGTGGCATGTATGACATGTGCAACCTTGATATGAAATGAAATGATCTAATTTCTCAAAATGTTGGACTTCAGGTGCTTTGTTCTTTTTCTTTTCTCATCCTTCATTTTTGGAAGTGTATTTCATTATTTAAATATCTTACTTCATTAGATACTGTAGCTTATAAACCACAGTTTTTCCTGTTAGTATCCCTTTATCATTTAGTAACTTCCTTAAGAAGATTTGGTTTTCTTATCAAGAGCTCATAGGTAATTGAATGGTACAGCTTTCTGATGTCCACTCATTTAATCCTAATCATTTGATGATACTGTAGGAGAGACATGGAGGATGTATGAAGCTAATATTGATGAAGTGGGGTATAGAATGGTGGCTATCTACACTCCCATACAAGAGAATGGTGTTAAGGACCAACTTATTTCTGCATCAATAGAACCAATCGCTATTGATATGTGAAGACCAATATCCTCGTTTTCATGGATTTTTCCTTTTCCTTTTTTGGGTGAAATCTTTCCAATATCCTACAATGAATATTCAAGTTCTATTTTGATATCTTAGAGCATATAGAAACAAACCAGTTTTCTAATTTTTTTTTTACTTCATTTACCTTATTTTATATTTTAACATAAGGAATTAAATGGTCAAGGGTTTAGATGTCATTGTTCTTTTCAGTTTTACACTTTGGTAACTAGTATGCAGGTTTTGTGTAAACAATTTTCTTAATGTATATGCCATTTGGTAATTTGGTTAACCTCAATTGGTAAGTTCTTGACTATATTGCAAATGGTGCTCTAAACCCTTGGCCTTTGATTAACCATCCTAAGTTAAATGTTTGAATTATTTTATATAAGCAAGACCAATTGTAACATGATTAGATATTCTTATCCCCATAACCTTTCCTTGTTTTTTCTCATTCTTGTTTTTCTTAATTTTTTTTCTAAAGTTCATTCACACTTTTGAAAGGGAAATGTGTTGTATGACTCCTAGATGTTTTGTAAGGATTTACATCTTTTAGCTTCTCGGTGATTTCTGCTCATTTTACATTTCTATTAACTTGCAGTGCCTGACGTTTATAAAGAAGTGAAGTAAAAGCTTGATATTGGAACAGTTAAATTTGAGGTATGAATATATTTCTAATTTCTTGCTGACATTTCTCTTCTATAGCCAGTCCCAGTACACATACCCTAAGAGATGTAAGTCATCTCATAATTTTTGAAGCAGCTGAGGGGCAGTTTAATTATGATGTTGTGGAACTGGGTAAAGATGTTCTTAGGCTTTTGCATACAATCATGTGTACTCAGAATTCCTCTAATTTTATTCTTTAGATGAAAGTTAACAAGATCTTAGGAATGCTATTATTTTAGATTCATAACTTCATATTCATTTTCTTTTAGTATCAGGCCTTCCATTGTTTGTTTGATGAATTCATTCTTATTCGTCAAGAAATCTTTCTTGTGATTAATTTTATTCTTTGGATGAAAGTTAACGAGATCTTAGGATTGCTGCTATGGTAGATTCATAACTTCATATTCATTTTCTTTTAGTATTAGGCCTTCCATTGTTTATTTGATGAATTCATGCTTATTCGTCAAGAAATCTTTCTTGTGATTAAGACCTTTCGAGTTAGGCTTTTTATTACTCGTTCCTTACCAATGCTTATCATGGAGATCAGCAAATTACACTTATGATAAAAGTACTAGAGATGGAATGGTGAGGATATGTTATTATGGTCTAAAAGAATAATACTCTTACCTAGTCTCACCTGCAGTTAAAAACATATATTTTATTTAAATTTTTCCATCTTGCAGCATTTGCAAGTGGATGAGAATCATATACTTCAAAAGATCTTTACAAATTCCTTTTTTATTATCCTTAAAAGTTAATCTGTGCCATTGTCCTACTATTCAGTATGAATTTATCTACGTATCTTTCCCGTGACGAGATTGCAATTACAAAGCATCAGAGATGGTTGGGAGTTTTGCCGTCTAGAGCATGCAACAGGCATTTGGTAAATTCACTCTCTCTTTTCTGCTTCTTGACTATGTTTCTGACCAATGGTTCATGTTAACAAAATACTCTAAATTATTTGAAATTTTCAATAATGATATATCTTACTTTTACTTATGATCGATAAGGGGTTTTTTTTAAAAATGTTTTATGCATCTTGGCAGTTTTTTTCAACATGCTTCTCTTTGCCTTTAGTGTTAAGATTGAATTATGGGCTGCCACTCAATCTTCGGGATAGAAGAATACTTCTTCATTAGAGTGATAAATTTATTATTCGTAGGAATGCTTTAATTAGATGCCTGGAATTTAAACAAAAATCTCGGAATGCAGAACTTAGAAGTCAATCTAAAGGTTAGTGATACTGTTTTCTTAATTTTCCTTTCAGGCAGTGGCCTAAGCTTATGTACTTGTAATGGCAATCTGTCTCCTAGAAACTCAGTTCAATTCTGATTTCTATTATGCCCTCTTTATGCTTTTAGTTATAATATTGTGGGTAATATTTCATGTAATATAAAAGCCTTTGTTGATTGGTTATGTCGATGGCCGCATGGATGTATTTATGTTGTTAGCCTCATTACCTTTAATATTAACAATTGATTTCTGTTTGATTTTTTCCTGTGGAGTTCATCAGATCTCAGGTTCATATCATTGAAAAAAATACTTGATTCGCCTGAAATGTTGTTCTAGTATCTGCTTTTCAATTTTCAGTTATGTCCTAAATTTCTGTTCTGCATGAAACTAGAGATGTATTTTTCAGTATCTTTTAATCACATTTCCAAATGGCTTATACTTCCTAGTTCTGGCCTTGAATTGGCGATAGCTAATGACGAGGTGGCGATAGCTAGTGAAGCCGAAAATCGAACTAAATTAACATTGACCGTTTTGTAGAATAACATATGTTCTCCCAAACCTTGTCTGTACATTATATGCTAATTCTTTCCCTTTTTAGTTTGTTAATAAGTTGTGAAACTTAGAATAGTCATATAGAGCTACCATATGATTGTGCCACTCTGGCAGGTCAGCGAGGAGGGTAAATACATCCCTCATGTCAAAGCAACTTCTAGCTGATTCAATATTGCTTGCATTGCCATGTATTGCTGTATGCTTTCCAAGGTTCATTTTTCCAGGGTTTCTATTTAAAACAGAGAAAAAAATGTTCATTTTTTTAGTGGTGATGCTCATGTCTGCATAAGCAGCCAGCCTTATTTGTTGCTCTGAGATCATGTACATACTATATAGCCTTGCACCATGAGCACATCCAATATGAAAATACAAGGTGGCAGTTAGGGAGGACAAATTGACTATCGCTGCTTTTGAGACTCATTTGTCAATGTATGACAATGCAAGCAACATTCTAAGTTCTTGTGTTTTAAAGTTGCAAATGATTTTATAAACATGGCACCAAAGACTAAGACAAAATACAGAAGGCTAAACAAAAATGAAGGTAAGATAGAAGACTAACCAAAAATGAAAACAAATCAGAAGACCAACCAAAAATGACAACAAAACAATAAAGAATGGCCTGTGCAGTACTGTCCTAAATTTCTAGCACATCTAGATATTGCAGCTTAAAACTAGTATGCACCATCCCCCTTCAGTATCACATTGTTCTTCCACTAGGCCAGCCAAGTCCTCCATTGCCGTTGTTTTCAACTGTTTGTATAGGTTCTACCAAGCCTTTTGTAGTGTTCCCAAGTGCCTCCCCCTGCATGCATGTCAGATTAGAGTGAACAATTAGGTTGCTGTCATGATTCCATATATATGTTAGCCATAACATCACAAACACCATTTTATCTATCATGAACATCTAAATGCTAGTTCTGGCCTAAAAAGCAACCAACCAAATAACCAGCCATTTGGGACGAACAAAAAGGCCGATTGTGGCGCTGCAAATTTTCTGGACAAGATGATTAGAAGGTTTATGAGTATATGGTTCTGCCCTCTATGATGCAATTAGATTCTTTTATTTTCACTACGTTTATATTTCTGTATCTTTTTCATGTGACTATGTTAATAATAAATCTTTACTAATCAGATAATTACTTTATATGACGCCACAGTTTCAGCCATTCAGATTCAAATCCAAAGATCAGGGTAGACACAATGACCTGTTGTGGTGCATAGAGTTGACCTGGTAATGTAGTTGAACCCTTACAGCCAGCATTTAGATTTGTTTTCTTTGATTTATCTTTTTTATTGGATTTAGGAAGGGGAGAGATTTCGTAATTAACAGATAATTCAAGGAAGCCCTATTTTTTTATTGGGTTGGAGGAGTCACAAGGATGCTAAATATCTCTCACAAAGACTCCGCAACCTGTACACTTAACTTGACCAAAAAAAAAAAAAGATTCAAAAGCAAGAAGTCATATTAGTTTGCGTTTGTCAAAAGCAATAAAATGCAGCTCATGCATTGTGTTTCTATGAATTCAAACTGCCCCTTTCTTCCTTATATTTTAATGTGCAGCCAAACAAAGCTTAACCAAAAATGTCATGACACAAAGAGTAGAAGATAATATGTGGTCTATCAGTAGGGGGTAAATGCCAGACCTGCTTTAACTCATACCAGATCAAGGTGTACTTCACATATTGGAGAAGTTTTTCTTGGACTGCCGCTAGAAGGCACAGATGGGTGAAACTTAGCAGAACCCTTCCCTGGCCGCCCAACTAGCCTAGCTGCCTGACCTTTCCCCTTACTTTCCAGACACTGCAATCACTGCCCAGTCCCATAAATCTATAATCGAGAACTCTTCCACTGGCTCTTCAAGAGATTGAATCACTTGACCATACTGTGCTATCCAGCTCTCTTCATGTCTTGAAGAACATAGACCAATAATGCTTGTATGTGTCAATCAAAACGTGCACAGTTGGTATCCCATGATTTATTGTTTATTTTCCCATCCATTTACCCAATTTCCTCCATTTATGCCCTTTGATTCATTACCCCCATATGGTCTCTATTCTTTTTTAAAAAAAAAAATCTATTTTTTATGTGGATACTATAAAAAAAAAAAAGGAAAAAAGATACACTTTGCATGGTTATTCTCTTTTCAACATACCCAGACACCATTCTCTCTTCTTTAAAAAGTATTTTTTTTTTCTAAGAAGAAAAAAAATCCTTCAAGACATTTCTTCTCCTAGTTGTTTTTCTGCTCTCTAATTTGTTTTTTTTAAATCTTTTTTATATTTCTTCAAGTTAGTCCATTGAAACGACTTTGTTTACTATGGGCTTAGAGATAGTGGAGCCACACTACCTCTAGGGTTTAGGTTCTACCTCATCGATGAGGAGCTTGTCTGCCACTATCTCTACAAAAAGATTACTAATGAAGAATTCTTGAAGGTTACTCTTGTGGAGGTTGACTTGCATACTTGCGAGCCATGGCAGCTTCCTAGTTCATCTTTCCCTGCTCTCTCTCATTCTGTCTTTCCACGTTCTCCCTTTTCTGGGTATTTTTCAGATTTTGTTAATCATGACACTGTAATCTTCTTTCTAGAGATAATTGGACGATCATTGTTTTATTATACAAGGTTTAGTAATAATAATAAGCTTGTGAAGCTAGCTAGCTATTTTGAAGTTTAATTCTTGTTTAGTACTGTTTAGTACTGTTTAGCTTGTGCATAGCCCAGCACCTGCAAACAGAGTACACAACATACATAGAAGAATTATTGACTTTGTCTTTCCCAAACTACACCTAACATGTTCTTGCATGTCAACCTGCATGTCCCCAACTAGACAAATAGAAATTAAGGCCGAGAGCTACATGTCCTAGACTAGGCAAATAGAAATTAAGGCACAGAGAGAGAGGGGGAGAACAGTTGAGTAAGACTGCCATGTATTGTAATGCCTACTTCTTCATTAATTGATATGTTCGCGCAGTTATGGAAATGCGAAAGAATTGGATTAGATATTCTTAAGTTTCATGATTTTTCCCACCTACCCGAAATAAAGTACTATGATTAAGAAGCTTCAACTATGTATGAAATTGTTAGTGTCTAGTCTTAATTATCCTTATGGTGGACAGGGAACAAGGTTGTCGGTTTCATTAAGACGTTTATATGCAGTGTTTGTAATCCTTAATTATCATAACTTTAAGAAAGAACCTAAAGTGCCCAGATTAATATCACATAATTATATAGTAATCATACTTATCATGATCTAGCCTTACTTTAGTCACTACAACAAAGTAGATTTTTTAGTGATAATTATTTAGCGGTAATTGTTACAATTGCCACTACATATATTAGTGGAAGTTTTTTTATCACATTTTTAATGGTATTTATCAAATAGCCATTATCGATAAATATATAATAACAATAATAAATATTAGTAATTAAAATATATATTTTTAGACACTATTGCTTATAATTGCCTTTAAAATAAATTTATAATTTTTAAAAAATTTTTGAATTTAGAATTTTATATTAAATTAATTAATATTGATTCAAATATAATAAAATAGGATTTATTAAATCATATTTAAAATTAAACATGTATTTCAAAAAATAAATTTATAAAAATTAAAGTTAAAAAGTTATTATATTTTTAAAATATTTTTATTATTGAAATATAAAATATAAAAAATAAAAATATATTTTATAATTTATTTTTTATTTTTTAAAAAAGTTTTAAATTTAATTTCAAATGATTTTCTCTTTAATAATAGATTTTTTTAATTGAAAATAAATTTTATTTTTTTAAATAATTAAAAATAGATTTTATTAGAGTTTTTTAATTTTTTTAAATTTAAAATTAATATTCCTTCACTTGAACATTCCACATATTCCAACGAGATTTCTAAGATTTGGACTTGAATTTTCTGAATTTTGCTGAATGAAATTTAAACCTCAAAGGAGTGGTTAAGAAGCATTGTTGAATCTAAACAAATTTACTTGAGAAGACTTCTTGCTTTTGACTATATGAGGGATGTTAGTAAATATTGACTCCATTAGTTAAGAGACTTTCGAGTTTTTCATCATCCTTCATATCCTTCTTGGTAGACTTTGATTTTGACCTTGATTGCCAAGTTGTCTTTTCTTGTTTCCTCTACTGCCTTCTTAATGATCTCGCCTTTTCCAGGAAAGGACAAGATGGTTTCCAAAATCATTTACAATAAGTTAGACTATTTTCCTTTCCAATTATTTCGGAATGTCCATAAAGCTGTTTTGTTTTGATCCTTCATTATTCATGCTTCGTTTGTTTCTTTATTTTGTAAGTCTATTGAGGTTCAGTATAGGTTCTTCAAGGTTTATTACGATATCAGTTTTAATGCGATTAGGTATTTATCGATTACCAAATGTCTGATTCTAATTCTTTTGTCTTTTTTTCTCATTTTGTGAATTTTAATCAAAGTGGACTTTACGGTTTAATTTGTTTAGCAACTTGATAAGTGAACTTTTTAATGGATTCCTACGATTATACTTAATTTAAATCTTGATTCTAGGTATTGATTGGTGTTTCTCCTCAAGGTCTGCAACTTAAAAGTTGGAGAAAAATAAAGTTCTGTTCTTCATTTTCATTTTCCTTCTCAATGGAACATGGATTTTAGTGTAGCCTAACGTTATTATCATATTATTGAGTGGATATTCTGGTAATTCTAGTTCCAGATGTCCATTTGTATGGAAAAATAATTCTATTATTTTGATACAGTCTACCTTTCATTACTCCAAAACCCAAACCTGCCTTTATTTTTTCTTCTCAACAGAAGAAAAGACCAGTAGTGGGTTAATTATGAGATTTCTTTCATAACTTACTACACATAGGTAACTAAAATTGGGAGAGATGTTGTCCTGTATATCGAGTCCCTTCCATTATGGGAGGATTGGAGGGGTTAATCAATATCCTTGATTATGACAATGGATTTGGTGCCCTAGAGACTCAAGTTGTTCATTTTGATATTTTATAGCATATGAAACATGGTTGAAGGTTATCCTTGATTTTGAGCAAGGAACTTTTTATCTGAATAACACTTCAAGAATTTTAGTGCCTTTAGCAAAATCTCCCAAGCTAGCAGGTGGTTTTCCTTTGCCTAGCCATGAGAGCTAGCTTGAAAATAATTAATCTATCAAAATGTTAGGCGCTTGAACTGATGTTTGAATTACTTCTTTCCTTCCTTACAGAATCCAAAATTAGCATGACTAATGGGATCTAACTTTGCAATGATGGCAAGTTAGAAGCTGCAATGCAAAGATTGCCCAACTTTATGTTCAGTTTTGAATGATATGGAGCCTATATGTCTTTTAAATTATGTTTTTGTTCTACGGGAGGTGATCCATGCTAATATTTTTACCTGATTTCATTTTATGTTGCTTTTGTGGAACCCAACGAGTATAAAATCTTTCCCTTGGAAGTAGCATTGCTAATTGCTTTCTCTCTTACCTTTTCTAATTGATTGATCCCTCTGAAAACCTTGTCTAAATTGCATAAATGTTTATCAGCCTTTGGAGCATAATTGTTTTGGAATAATTTGATATTCCAAATTATAACTTCTATGAGGACCTAAAATAGGCCAGTATTTTACTTTGGCCCAACCTTACTGATTGATGTCACAAGGGTTCATTATATGAATAATTAAATCCTTCAAATATGTAATAGATAATTATGGACTATCATGATACACCATCTAATTTCATTTTTTTTAAATTATTTTAGAAAGAGTTTGCAAATGAATACATTTAGTGGGATTTCTGGAGATCTCCAAGAGAATAACTTTGATTACGTAACAGCATGAAAATAGGAAGACGAAGGCATGCATGTATGTTGCAGAGCCACATAATTTAAAATTTTGTTTTAATTTGCAGATAAGAGTCATTCCTAATTCCAATTATACTTAGGTAAGCAGAACTCTGAATCTGCATTCTACAAAGATATAAGTTATTACTTCTTTTACCCATCATGGGCTCTACCTATGTTTCAATATTTATTTATATGAAGTACAGTTATGAAAAATTGTAATTGTTTCAACTTTTATGGTGAGTAAGACCTTTACTTCCATTGTATTAGTGCCTTCATTTATTATATCCTTTGCCACTGCAGCTCATATGGTAAGTAAGATGCCTATTGACTGTTGACGAAGAGCATGCTGAGATGGATGAGGAAGAAAATGGATCCTAAGAAAACCAGAGTCTTCTTTGCCAGCATGTCATCTTCTCACGAAAAGTGAGAAATATTTTGTTTCTTTTCAAATTAATTAATTAGTATTTTTTGGCTAATTTGATTTTTATTAATTCATGTTAATTATTCCTTTTATAAATTAATTATGTAATGTCATGGGTAATATGTGATTTTACCTTGATTTATAAACAAAACCCGAATTGTTGGTTAAGTTCTTTTGGCAAAGAAACCGAAAAATTGACTAGGTAGCTCTCAGATCGCTCCTAATAAGGAAGCGGCCTCAAAAGACCTAGAGTTCATGAAAAATAAATGAACAAGTAATTTGCATTTTAAGGGAGGCACGATAATGGTAGTGGAAGCGATGACTTCGGTAGTAGATCGTCAAAGTCTGATAATGATGGCACCTTGACCACTAGTGATGAAGGTACAAGAAAAATGCTAAATACCAATGGTATGCTACATTGTTTTCTTGATAAAGTTATTTATTTTGATGCTCTCGTAATAAAATTACTTCTGAAATTTTTGCCCCTTTATGTTACTAGAATGTTCCAGAAAATTGAAGTTTGAATTTATGAAGAAGATGAGCTGTAAGAATTACAATCATGATGGGAAGCTAATTTTTTTTTCTTGATTGTTATGAGAGAAGCTTTTGCTTCTCTTTGTCTGTTTGAAAATATTGCTACTTTTAATGGTTTAAATAAGTCACTGACACTATTTTCATTCTAGTGATATTTAAATCCAACATTCGTAATTATCATGTCACCAGTTATATATGAGAGCTGAATACTAACATTTATGGTTCCAGTGGATTATGTCGAGAGTTATTAGATATTTATATTAATCTTGACAAAGTAAATAGTAGTTGCTGCAATTGCTTTTTGCTCCATACATCTTTAACACAAGGGATGCTACAGGTACTGTTTAACAAACGGCAGAGACATGAAATCTTTTGAGACGTTACCATTGCAGCGTTCATGCTCTTACAGAGTTAGGCTAAATTTTCTGATATAAAAATCATTATGAAGGATATAACAATTTTTGATAATCAACTGCTCTAACAGAATATATACTCATTCACTAGAAGATATGAGGGCTTATTCAGCATTATACTAGTTGCTAACTTGGGCTGATAATAGATATGGGAAGCCATTAGTTGCAATTTCCAAATCTCTGGTTACCCCAGGTAAAGATATTTTCTTAACTTAGTGTGAAGTATATTTCTTGTTCAGGATGACCTCTCATATGGCTCATCTGATTTCATGCATGTGCTTCGTTTGCTATTTGTAATGCATTATCATTTTAGTCTAGCCATATAGTCAGTTTTTAGATGTTAGCTCCTTTAAGTCCTGCTTGTTAATAGACTGAAGTTAAATAATATGGCAGCAATTCCAATAGTTCATAAAGTTAGTGTGAAGGAGTTGTCTTCGGGTAAATATTTTGAAGGAGAATGTTGGTGGTTATGAGGATCAAGTCTTTTCAGCTGGTATAGAGAAACTAATGAGGGAACTATCCTTCTTATTAATACAGCTTACGCTAGAGACTATGAAGTCACATATTCAAATTATAATTGCAAATTATTGTTTGGGTGGCTATTCGCAATCTTTTAACTATCATGTTAAAATATTAGAAAGAAGTAATGCATTGTTACTTTTTCTAATGTTGAACTTCTCAAATGAAAGTGCTCAATTAACATATATTCTATTGACTTCCATTTACAGTTATTTCATTTTGTCTTTTCTTTTCTTTTTTGTTTTATAATTAATTAAATAATAGAAATAATACTCGTGCAAATGTTAAAACTGAGAAGAAACATTAGATCTATATGAGGTATAGCAATGAATTCTTATGTAGCAATTTGCATCAGGCATGTTATTTACTGTACACCTAAAACTTTTCATGGATACGATTGGCCTTTGTTCAAGTGATTCTCAAATCTATCTCTTGATAGTCTTACTTACAACTTTGCCTATCAAATTTACAGTACAATATTTTTCTAGCTAATATATATATCTGAACCATGGGATGGAATCTTTCTACTGTGAGTTATGTTATGAAGTAAGTGTAAGTTAAAGTGATATTGTAGTGAAATTAATTTAACTATTTTTAATGAGGATAATTACCTTATCTAATGAGCACTACTGGTGGTTTCACTAAGGATCCGGTCTTAAATCTTGCTTTGATGTGAAGATTCTTGGTTTAAGAGTATGGTCTACGATGGGGGGCCAAGCAAAGTATGTTGAACTTCTAGCAAACTCTTGTTGTGAGAATTTATTTTGGGTCAATAATTGTGCTGACACTTGGAGGTTAAAAGAGAAGTTCCTATTTATTGATGGTGTCTAACATAAAATGCAATCTCTCATTCTTTTAAGTCCGTTATTGTTTCCTTGCAGTGATATTATTCTAGCTTGAACATGGCAATCTATACCATTACTCAAAATGGTGGTGCATTTTGTTAATTAATTCGTAATATCTATTAGAGCACATATTAAAACAGTCTTCTAGTAATTGCATAACTTTATTGACTATGACATGTACAAGAGATGCTTTTTATTTTCAAATGTTCATTTGGATTCAACAAACTATGCTTGTATATGGGTAGCACCCCTTTGATGCTAAATATATATAATATATGATACTTTGTTTCTGATAAAAAGTACATTTTGATTCTTTTGCTTTAGCAATTTAATATTGGTGTTCTCATACATATGGACTTATGCATTTTATCCTTCTAAATTGTTTGTAAAGAACTAGAAGTTCTGCTAACATTTTTAACTATCATAGTCCTATGATTTTTTGACATGATTCTATTAGGTACGCAGTTATTTGTTTGAAGTCAGTTGTAGGAGGACTCAGATTATCAGAGCCAACTGACATTATACTACCTGGTAAGTGATCCTAGTTGTAGTAGCAGAGCTTGAAGTCTTGGACTCTTTGATGTTCCCTGTATTTATTAGATACTATGTACCTTTATCATTCAAAATAGTGAACTTGCATTTTTCCTATCTCTATTCATATCCTCAAGCAGTAGACCTTTGTTTATTTATCTTTTATTTAGTTCTAGAAGCCTCCATTTATAAGGATTAGACTTGAGAACTTACCATATTAGTCCATTAGCATAAGCCATCAACTAAATCAAGATAGTACGTGCATTTTTTTCTAATTATCGATGAAATGTAGTGAAGGCCTTTTTAACTTCAGTTGTATATTTCTTTGCCATTCAGAGCAGTCAAAAGTGGATATGCTTGCTCCCACTAGAAAGACACTAGAAGGTGATGTACTCACTGCTGTTGAAGTTGTCTCAGAGAGTGAAATTTAAGATTGTGTTGGGGCAAGTATAAGAAAGATGTCAAATGCCAATGGTATGCTGCTACTTTGTTTTCTTGATAAAGCTATTTATTTTGATGCTCCTGCAATAAGATTACTTCTGGAATTTTCACCCCTTTATGTTGCTAGAATGTTCCCAAAAATTGAAGTTTGAATTTATGAAGAAGATGAGCTGTAAGAATTACAATCATGATGGGAAGCTAATTTTCTTTTTTGGATTGCCATGAGGTGCAAAATATGTAAGGAAGCCTTTGCTTTTTCTTTTTTTCATTTGAAAATGCTACTACTTTTATAACAATTTTCTTGATGTTCACTACTTCAAGAATAGTTGTGATAGTATTGCAACTGATGCTGTAAACCCATGGCCTTTGATTAACCCTCCTAAGTTAAATTTTGAATTGTAACATGATTAGATATTCTTATCCTTATAACCTTTCCTCATTCTTTTTTTTTCTTAATTTTTTTTCTAAACTTCATGCACACTTTTGGAAGGGAAATATATTGTATGATTCCTAGATGTTTTGTAATGATTTACATGTTTCACCTCCTTGGTGATTTTTGCTCATTTTTTCATTTTTATTAACTTGCACGACCTGATGTTCATGAAGAAGTGAAGCAAAAACTTGATATTGGAACAGTGAAATTTGAGGTATGAATATATTTCTAGTTTCTTGCTGACTCTTCTTTTCTATAACCAGCGCCAATACACATAGCCTAAGAGGTGTAAGTCATCTCACAATTTTTGAAGCAGCTTAGGGGCTTTTTAATTGTGATGTTGTGTCATTGGGTAGAGATGTTTTTAGGCTTTTGTATATAATCATGTGTACTCAAAGTTCCTCTAATTTTATTCTTTCGATGAAAGTTAATGACATTTTAGGAATGCTACTATGGTGGATTCATACTTCATATTCATTTTCTTTTAGTATCAGGCCTTCCATTGTTTGTTTGATAAATTCATTCTTATTCAGCAAGAAATCTTCCTTGTGATTGAGACCTTTCGATTTAGGCCTTCCATTGCTTGTTCCTTACCAAGACTTATCATGGAGATTAGCAAATTACTCTTATGATAGAAGCATTAGAGGTGGAATGGTGAGGATATGTTATTATGGTCTAAAAGAATAATACTCTTACCTTGTCTCACCTACAGTTACAAACATATATTTTGTTTCAATTTTTTCATCTTGCAGCATTTTTGAGTGGAGGAGAATCCCATACTGCAAAAGATTTCTATTATCCGTAGAAGTTAATATGTGCCATTGTCCCTACTATTCAGTATGAATTTATCTACATATCTTTCTTAGGATAAGATTACAATTACAAAGCGTTATCCTGCACATAGCACTATATGCATCAGAGATGGTTGGGAGTCTTACTATCTAGAGCATGCAACAGGTATGCATTTGGTAACTTCACTATTTCTTTTTGCTTCTTGACTACATTTCTGACCAACGGTTCATATTGATAAAATACTCTGAGTTATTTGGAATTTTCAATAATGATATATCTTAATTTTACTTATGATTAGTAAGGGTTTTTCTTTTCAATGTTTTATGAATCTTGATATTTTTTTCAACATGCTTCTCTTTGCCTTTAGTGTTAGGATTGAATTGTGGGATGCTACACAATCTTTATGATAGAAGAATACTTCCACATTACAGTAATAAATTTATTATTCATGGAAATGCTTTAATTAGATACCTGGAATTTAAATAGAAATCTAAGAATGCAGAACTCAAAAGTCAATCTGAAGGTTATTGATACATTATTTTCTTAATTTTCCTTTCAACTAGTGGCCTAAGCTAATGTACTTGTAATGGCAATCTGTCTCCTAGAAACCTAGTTCAATTCTGGTTTCTATTATGCCCTCTTTGTACTTTTAATTATAATATTGTAGGTAATATTTTACGTAATATGAAAGCCATTGTTGATTAGTTATGTCGATGGGTGTTCTCTTCAGTTACCTTGCCAAGTCTTGTTTAAGTAACTTACTATGCATGGATGTATTTATATTGTTGGTCTTATTACCTTTAATATTAACAATTGATTTCTGTTTGATTTTTTCCTGTGGAGTTTATCAGATCTCAGGTTCATATCATTGAAAAAAAATACTAGATCGCTTGAAATGCTGTTTTAGTATCTGTTTTTCAATTTTCAATTTTGTCCTAAATTTTTGTTCTACGTGAAACCACAGATGCATTTTTCAGTTTCCTTTAATCAAATTTCCAAATGGCTTATACTTCCTAGTTCTAGCCTTGAATTGGCGATAGCCAGTGATGAGGTGGCAATAGCTAGTGATGAGATGGCATAGCTAGTGAAGCCAAAAATTGAACTAAATAAACATTGACAGTTTTGTAGAATAACATGTGTTCTCCCAAACCTTGTCTGTACATTATACGCTAATTCTTTCTCTTTTTAGTTTGTTAATAAGTTGTGAAACTTAGGATAGTCATATGGAGCTACCATATGATTGTGCCACTCTGGCAGGTCAGCGAGGAGGGTAAATACATCCCTCATGTCAAAGTAACTTCTAGCTGATTCAATATTGCTTGCATTGCCATGTATTGATGTATGCTTTCCAAGGTTCATTTTTCCAGGGTTTCTATTTAAAACAGACAAAAAAATGTTCATTTTTTTAGTGTAAGCAGCCAGCCTTATTTATTGCTCTGAGATCATGTACATACTATATAGCCTTGCACCATGAGCACATCCAATATGAAAATACAAGGTGGCAGTTAGGGAGGACAAATTGACTATCGCTGCTTTTGAGACTCATTTGTCAATGTATGACAATGCAAGCAACATTCTAAGTTCTTGTGTTTTAAAGTTGCAAATGATTTTATAAACATGGCACCAAAGACTAAGACAAAATACAGAAGGCTAAACAAAAATGAAGGTAAGATAGAAGACTAACCAAAAATGAAAACAAATCAGAAGACCAATCGAAAATGACAACTAAATAATAAAGAAAGGCTTGTGCAGTACTGTCCTAAATTTCCAGCACATCTAGATATTACAGCTTAAAACCAGTATGCACCATCCCCCTTTAGTACCACATTGTTCTTCCACTGGGCCAACCAAGTCATGCATTGCCATTGTTTCCAGCTGTTAGTATAAGTTCTACCAATCCTTTTGTAATGTTCCCAAGTGCCTCCCCCTGCATGCATGTCAGATTAGAGTGAACAATTGAAGGTTGCTGTCATGATTCCATATACATGTTAGCCATAACATCACAAACGCCATTTTATCTATCATGAACATCTAAATGCTAGTTCCGGCCTAAAAAGAAACTAAACAAATAACCAGCTATTTAGGAAGAACAAAAGTGCCAATTATGGCACAACAAATTTCCTAGACAAGATAATTAGAAGGTTTGTGAGTATATGCACTACTACAAAAATTGTAATAACTGACAATAATTTAATAATAGTTATTCAAAAAACTATCATTAAAAAGTTCATTAGCACTTTTAATGATAGTTATTCCAAAATTGTCATTAAAAATAAGGTTTTTAATGCCAATTAAAAAAGAACTGGCGTTAAAAAACAAGTTATTGAAACGTCAGTTCTTGAATAACTGGCATTAAAAGATCCATCACTTGAACATTTAATGCCAATTCTCAAGGAACTGATGTTAAAACACCTACCACTAAAGCCTTTAACATGTATATAGAATCATGATAGAAAAATATCTACGAATTTTCAATGTGCTTGGAGAGCTAGTTGATAATTTAGGGCCTGTAGATACTCGCACAACATCTCCTATTCATAAATCTACGCATGCCTTTACACAATTAGATACAAAATTATCTATTTTTGAAACAGGAATTAAAGTAGTAGATCTTTTAGCCCTTTATCGTCGTGGAGGAAAAATCAGACTATTTGGGGGAGCTGGAGTGCGTAAAACAGTACTCATTATGGAATTGATCAATAACATTGCTAAAGCTCATGGGGGTGTATCGGTATTTGGCGGAGTAGGGAAACGCACTCGTGAAGGAAATGATCTTTACATGGAAATGAAAGAATGTGGAGTCATTAATGAACAAAATCTTATGAAATCAAAAGTGGCTCTAGTCTACAGTTGGATGAATGAACCGCGGGGAGCTCGTATGAGAGTTGGTTTGACTGCCCTAACTATGGTGGAATATTTTTGAGATGTTAATGAACAAGACGTACTTCTATTTATCGACAATATCTTTCGTTTCGTCCAAGCAGGATCTGAAGTATCCGCCTTATTGGGTAGAATGCCTTTCGTTGTGGGTTATCAACCCACCTTAATACCGAAATGGGTTCTTTACAAGAAAGAATTACTTCTACCAAAGAAGAGGCCATAACTTCTATTCAAGCGGTTTACGTACCTGCAGACGATTTGACCGACCCTGCTTCTACCACGACATTTGCACATTTAGATGCTACTGCCATACTATCAAGAGGATTAGCTGCAAAAGGTATCTATCCAGCAATAGATCCTTTAGACTCAATGTCAACTATGCTTCAATCTCAGATCGTTGGTGAGGAACGTTATGAAACCGCGCAAAGAGTTAAGCAAACTTTACAATGTTATAAAGAACTTCAGGACATTATAGCTATTCTGGGGTTAGACGAATTATCCGAAGAGGATCGCTTAACTGTAGCAAGAGCGCGAAAAATTAAGCGTTTCTTATCATAACCCTTTTTCATAGCAGAAGTATTTACTGGTTTCCCGGGGAAATATGTTGGTCTAGTAGAAACTATTAGAGGGTTTAAATTGATCTTTTTTGGAGAATTAAACAGTCTTCCTGAACAGGCCTTTTACTTAGTAGGTAACATTGATGAAGCTACTGTGAAGGCTACAAACTTAAAAATGGAGAGCAAATTGAAGAAATGACCTCAAATCTTTATATACTGACTCCTAATCAAATTGTTTAGGATTCAAAAGTAAAAGAAATCATTTTATCTACTAATAGTGGACAAATTAGCGTACTACCAAATCACGCACCTATTGCCATAGTTGTAGATATAGGTATTTTGAGAATACGCCTTAATGACCAATGGTTAACGATGGCTCTGATGGGTCGTTTTGCTAGAATAAGTAATAACAAAATCACTATTTTAGTAAATGATGCAGAGAAGAGTAGTGACATTGATCCACAAGAAGCTTAGCAAACTCTTGAAATAACAGAAGCTAATTTGAGGAAAGCTGAAGGTAAGAGACAAACAATTGAGGCAAATCTAGCTCTCATATGAGCTCAGACACGAGTCAAGGCTATCAATGCGATTTCGTAACTAGTTGGTATGCCTAAATAATCAAAAGAACTTTTGTATCAAATAAACATAAGTTCTGTTTATAGACCTCATTTCAATTTTCTACCACTTGAATACAATCAAGCGGAATTAGATTCTGATATAAGAAAATATTTTTAAAATTAAAAATAAAAATATGATAGAAAAGATAAAAATCAATAAAAGAAAAAGAAGGTGGGTAGAAAAACTTATTAGACACCGTGGTCAATGGTATCTAATAAGTTTTACCTACTATTGGATTTGAACCAATGACTCCCGCCATATGAAAGCAATACTCTAACAACTGAGTTAAGTAGGTCATTTATCATCGTAAAGAGAAACAAAAGGACACTTATCACATCGATCGATTATAAATCCAATATTACTTGTAAGCAATACCAATCAAACAGATCAAAGAGATATGATGTTGGATCATGTAATATTCATCTTGACAAGAAATTATCTACATAATATGATAAGATAAAATGTGTATCACAAACATAAGGGCTATAGCTCAGTTAGGTAGAGCACCTCGTTTACACGTGCGCCAATGTGTTTCGAAGGAGTCCATCATGCAACCAAATGAATTGGTTGATCTTATCTTATTGAAAAATCAATGTCTTACTCCATGACTTTTCGGGAACAAGAGAACAATAGCCTGACAAATGGTTCGGTCCGATTTGGGTGCCCTTTTAGGTGGGAGCTAAATAGAATCCATCATTGATTTGAGATATTGATAGGGTGAATACCCAGTCTATTCAATGCTACGCATAATGAGTATAAGGACCTCAAAAATTCTCTTTTTGTCCCATGACTATGAACCTTAAGGTGTAGTGAGGTTTCATGTTTGATTTTTTAATCAAGATGATAGAGACTTCATTTAAGTTAGGTTGATCTAGGCCAGAAGCAAACCTATGTCAAGATAAACCTTCTTTGAAACACTTTGGTAGTGCTTCTGTATTGTATTAGAATTCAAATAATGAATCAGAGCACGTGGAGCCATTTTCTTTTCTTTTCGTTAAGAAAAAATATGGTAGACTAACTGATATAAATATCAGTTAATGAAAGAGCCCAATGCAAAAAAAAAAAAAAAAAAAAAAAATGCATGTTGGGTCTTTGAAAGAGTTCGAATCATTTTGATAATAATCAGTTCGATCTCTTTTACCGAGAAGGTCTATGGTTCGAATCTGTATAGCCCTACCTATACCTATATTATTTTATTATTTATATTATAAATAAATAATATTATAAATTAAATAAATAATATAAATAAAATAATATTATAAATAATATTCAAATACAAAAAATCGTATAGTTTTTTCCTCATTATTGTATTCTTTCTTGTTTGTAATAAGTCCCTTCCGCTTGCTTGGTTCATCGAAATAAAATCATTCCCATAAGCCTGCTCATATGGGGATCGTTCAAAGCAAAACTGAAAACAAAAGCGCATTTCATTTCAATGGATCTAATCACTATATATCTCTTTCTAATCTCGGATCAACCAAAACAAAGCAATTTTCTTCATTAATCTTCGTAGGCGGATTGATTATATATGAATTTTTCTCTTTTATTGTCTACAATCAAAGAGTTAGTGATACTTCTTTTTTTTTTTTTTTTGTATAGCCACCGAATCTTTTTGAATTTGTGGATTCAAAATTATGACACAAACCCGGTTAAAGATAAAAACTCAAAACCTAACTGAGCCGCAATCGAATCTAATAGTAAGCTACATGGATCTAGGAAGGCCTTACTGCATTTGTGGATACGTCAGAGTTTGAAAAACGAAGAGATTTTCATTAAAAAAATTTCATAAACATAACATAAATAACATAATATTTTTTTATAATATAAATATAAATAATAAAAAAATTTATTTTTTATTTAATAATTTTAAAATTAAAAATTAAAAATAATTAATATTAAAATAATATTATTAATATAATAATATAAAAACAATATTATTAATATAATATAATATAAAAACAATATTATTAATATAATATAATATAATAATAAAATAAATAAAAATGAATATAATAATAAAATAAAAATAATAAAAATACATAATAATATTCAAAATAGAATAAGAAATCGATTTAGAATCGACTAATCCGGTATATTTTTCACATTCATAGAGTTCGTCTATGTTTCTGCTTTACGAGTATGATATTTTCTGGGCATTTCTAATAATATCAAGTGCTATTCCTATTTTGGCATTTCTAATTTTCGGAGTTTTAGCTCCAATTAGCAAAGGTCCAAAGAAACTCTCTAGTTATGAATCGGGTATAGAACCAATGGGTGATGCTTGGTTACAATTTTGAATTCGTTATTATATATTTGCTCTAGTTTTTGTTGTTTTTGATGTTGAAACAGCTTTCCTTTATCCATGGGCAAAGAGTTTCGATGTATTGGGGGTATCCATTTTTATAGAAGCTTTCATTTTTGTGCTTATCCTAATTGTTGGTTCAGTTTATGCGTGGCAAAAAAGAGCATTGGAATGGTCTTAGTTCCTGAATATTCAGACAATAGCAATAAAAAGAAAAAAGTAAAAAAAAAATATTAAGAACATTGAGACAATTATGAATTCCATGTTGATCGAACAACCCAAAATTCAATTATTTTAACTACATTAAACAATCTTTCAAATTAGTCAAGACTTTCCAGTTTATGGCTGCTTCTTTGTGGTACCAGGTTGTTGCTTCATTGAATTTGCCTCATTAATTGGATCATAATTCCACTTTGATCATTATGGATTGGTACCAAGATCGAGTCCTAGACAGGCAGACCTAATTTAACAGCCGACACAATAACAATGAAAATGGCTCCTTTTTTAGTGAGATTATATGAACAAATGCCTGAATCAAAGCATGTTATTGCTATGGGAGCATGTACAATTACAGAAGGGATGTTCTGTACCATTCTTATAGTACTGTTCGGGGAGTTGATAAGCTAATTCCTGTGGATATCTATTTGCCAAGCTGTCCACCTAAACCAGAGGCAGTTATAGATGCTATAACAAAACTTCGTAAGAAAATATCTCGAGAAATCTATGAAGATAGAATTCGATCTCAACAGGGGAATCGGTGTTTTACTACTAATCACAATTTTATTTTTGTACGCAATACGCACACTGGAAATTATATTCAAGAATTACTCTGTCAACCATCATCCACTTCAGAGATCCTTACTGAAACATTTTTCAAATACAAAAGTTCAGTATCTTCCCACGAATTAGTTAATTAGGCAGGATTCCACAGAATAAGAAAATAAGGAATTAATCTTCATAAATTAGAGCTCATCGTAAATGTGAAATACTTATCATACAAAAACAAGTGTAGAGGAAATAAAAAAAGATGCAGGGTCCTTTGTCTGTTTGGCTAGTCAAACACAGGCTAGTTCATAGATCTTGGGGCTTCGATTACCAAGGAATAGAGACTTTACAAATAAAGCCCGAAGATTGGCATTCCATTACTGTAATTTTATATGTATATGGTTACAATTATATACGTTCCTAATGTGCCTATGATGTGGCACCAGGTAGACTCTTAGCCAGTGTGTATCATCTTACGAGAATAGAATACGGTATAGATCAACCGAAAGAAGTATGCATAAAAGTATTTGCTCCAAGGCCTAGAATTCCATTTGTTTTTTAGGTTTGGAAAAGTGTGGGTTTTCAAGAACGGGAATCTTATTATATGTTGGAATCTCTTATGATAATCATCCATGGCTGAAACGTATCTTAATGTCTAAAAGTTGGATAGAGTGGCCTTTACGTAAGGATTACATTGCCCCCAATTTTTATGAAATACGGGATGCTTGTTGAATGATAACAAACCAATCTTTACTTCTACAACGATAACAAATATTTATAAGTTCTATTCTCTTCTAGATCAAACAGAGTAATTGAGGTCTCATTCGTATTCATATTCTCACGGATAGACTAAAAGATTCTCAAATTTGAAAGATACGTATTTCGCATAAGCCTAACCAATAGGATGAACTAAAAGAGTTCTGCACCAAGAACTTTGTATCGCGCATATCACTTAGTGGGTTCTAGCTATAAGGTCACATAACAGGGAATGCATAAATAGAATATGAAAATATGAAAGAAAAATAAATAAATGCAAGGGGATCGGATTCTATTTGTACTGTATCTGAAATGAATCTTGGATATTTCCACCATTGAACTCTAGACCTTTTTTGTTGGGGTTTTCAACCAACTAATTTAACCTTTCCAATATGTATGAAATATTAACATTCTTCTTGAACGAGAGGAGCCACAAATAACAAAGAAAAAACGAGGAAGGATAATTGAATTTTGTCTTTTACTACATATACATACTTTATATACTTTGCTCTTTATTCATCTAAAAAAAAGGTCTATTTTCAGACACTTAGATCGATAAGTATCTATTATGATCGATCCATCAATTAATTTGTAGAATAGAGACTCATGCAAATTAATCCTATGCCAAGAACCAGATTTGAACTGGTGACATGAGGATTTTCAATCCTCTGCTCTACCAACTGAGCTATCCTGACCATTACCGAAGCATCATCCTCATTTTATTAAATGACTTGGGTGTATGTCAACTAAAACAAAAGAACTATTAAATTGAAAGTTTGGATCAGGAATTTTTTGGATCTTCAAAAAGAAGACTTGGTAAGTTTATGTATGAATAATGATATGGATTGTGAATCGTTCAGATCGGTATTCCTTGCTCAAGAATGTTCATTTGTACCTCTATCATATATACCACAAGACTTGTAATAAGAAAAAAAATTCTGCTCGGATACGTTTATAAAAGAGTAGAATGAATGAAAAAGATAATGAATTTTGAATAACTTAAAAAAAAAAAAGAGAGCGTAGGATAAAGATAAATAAATAGGTAGAGTGTCAAACAAACTTTTTTGTGGATAGAGGGACTTGAACCCTCATGATTTTTAAAGTCGACAGATTTTCATCTTACTATAAATTGCATTGTTGTTGGTATTGACATGTAGAATGGGACTCTATCTTCATTCTCGTCCGATTAATCAGTTTTTGAAAAGATCTATCAAACTATGGAGTGAATGATTTGATTAATGAATATTCAATTTTTTTCTTCAACTTCGAATTGATTCACAACAATTCTTTTTTTTTTTCATATAAAAAGAAATCCATATTCATATCGCCATTTTTGAGATAGTTTTGCATTACGTATACGTAGGTATACATAAGTTTATCCTTTTTGGAGTTTCGATAAAAGGATTCCTTTATCAACACAAGTTAGTGAACTCCATTTGTTAGGATGGCTTCCATTGAGTCTCTGCATCTATCCCTTTTTTTCTCGCTTTTTAAACCCTTGTTTGTTCTTGTAAAACAGGATTTGGCTCAGGATTGCCCATTTTTCATTCCCGGGTTTCTCTAAATTTGAAAGTTATCACTTAGTCGGTTTCCATACCAAGGCTCAATCCAATTAAGTCTGTAGTGTCTACCAATTTCGCTATATCCCATTTTTTTTGCTTTGAGATTAGGATCTCATTATGATGCCCTTCCCCTTTTTCTTTTATTATGCCGAAACTATTGAATTCATTAGATATAGACGGCCGATTCTTATATGGAATTAAAAGTGTTTACTCATATTTGATTTCTTGCCTATCTTCTTTCATCTCTATTGGTATTGGTGTTTTAGAAACTCATATTTATTTGGTCTAATCAAAAACGATTTTATCATTTCTGTATTCGCAATTCAATATAGATGGATATATACTACATAACACACACACACACACACACACACACACACACACACACATATATATATATATATATATGTTCCTCTTGTTCTCATTTTTGTTTGCAATTTGGTGAAATACTCAAACGGTCGATTCTTTTCGTGTTAGCTTCCATGAAAACAAAATGGAGAATGTCTCATTATAATCGGGACTACATTTATCTGGGTTGCATCTTTCTATTCCATATTCATTTCATTTTTTCTAATTAATATTAATTATTTATGACTTTTAATTATTTATATTTATGTTTATAATTTATAGTATAATAACTAATCATTCCATTAATATGGATTTAAAATTCTAAGAGAATTTCATTAATTTAATCTTAAAAAGTCCAATTATTTATTATTTAGACATAGAATTCTATAATCTGTAAAAAGATTCTAAATCTAATTATTAGATTATGATTCTATTATATTTCGAATTCTAAATCTAGTTATAAATAAATAGATTTATGAATAGAATTATATATATAAGATATTAAAAATATATATAAGGTAACAAAAAAATTAGAAATGAAATAAAATAATAGAATTATGTTAGAACACAAAAAAACACGAATTTCAAATCAGATGTCATTTAAATTTAAAAAATGCATTTTCTATCTAAAATAACGAAATAGAAATTCAAAATTATATATATCACTATATTCTATTAATGGTTATGTTCTATTCTATAATATTCAATATTCAATATTTATTTGAAATTTTATTCTATATCTTTATTCTTTTCTGTATTAATTATGATATATATTATATTATTATGAATAGCTAAGAATGAATAGTTAATAGATAAAGCCTACATAGCAGTTCCAATGCTATGCCTTGAACCACTCGGCCATCTCTCCTACATAATGATTATGACTGAGCACCTAGGTGAATAGCGAGTTATTCCTTTTTTTTGTTTTTAGACTATGTGGATACCTTTATTTCATAATTCTCTTTAGACTCTAATTCTAATTCCATTTCCATAAGAATTCTAAAAATCCTTTACAGTTTTAGACCCCTCAACAACAACCCCTTACCCCGTGAATCTACTACAAATACCTCGCGGATCTATTACAAATTTCTAAATCATTTCAGGGATTTTTCTTTATATATATATATATATATATATATATTTGAAATTTGATTGTACAGTGTACGCACAAAACAAAAGAAAAAATGAAAATGGGGGGGTTATTCTATTTTCATCATAGAACGATTCTTCGATTAGTTTTCCCATAATTTAATCAAAACTTTTCGAATTATCCTAATGTATTCTTTGATTCTTTAACTTCGATGAAATCGGAATAGTCACTTTCATTCTTATACTAATAAATTTTGATGAAATCGAATCAAATTCAAACAAAATCATATATTTCTTATTTTTTATTGATTCCAGTAAAAAAAAAAAGAGGTAGAAGGTTTTTTTTTTTTAATTTTAATAAGTTTGCTTTTATGTTAGTTTGTACTGTATAATTCCTTTGTTTGTGGGATCATTTTCTTATGAGAGGTAATGAAAAGAGTTATGGAATGGATTACTACCTATGCTTAGATCGCATATAAATGTAAATTTTATTGATGAAACCTTTTGTAGCCAATATCTTATTACGAATAATCTCGATAACTTCAGGAGATAAAAAGGCATTTACCTATTATAGAGATAGTGCGATTTGATTATCATTATTATTATTTTTTATTTTTTGCTCTCAATTTTAGGAATATGAAAAAGACATATGATACGGGATAGAAAGAAAAAAGATTATTGAAATAAATCTACGCTTGTTGAAGGTGAAGTTTTTAATATAAATAAAACAATCCCTTCTGTTGTGTATCCATGATTAATGCAGCCTCCAATGCTTCATTTTTTGATTCTAGTATTGAGTGCAAAGTTACACCTATGGATTCTGTATTGCAGGTCAATCCTACTACACTAATACCAATAGGCGACATAGGGGAAGAAGTAGTATGCCTAGAAATCAACAACACAAAAACTTTGTTATAAATTACTCCTTTTCCTTCATCGAGATCGAGACTATGAAAAATGGTTGGGATAACAAACATCCATCTCTTTCGCACTTTGGATAACCGTATAACCATTGAAGACTGTTGAAGTGACTAATTCCTGAAAATTAAGGGGCATTGAGAACAAAGAAATTGTTGGAGTTTATTTTTTCATTTTTATCTAATATCAACACACTTAGTGTTAGGAAAAGATCTTTTGCAGGAAGGTTGGCTAGAGATTTCTTGTAAAGACATTAGCCCCACCTAGTTCATAATGACATCAACTTTCATATATTATTCTCATTATGCACATAAAGGGGGAGCCGTATGAGATGAAAATCTCATGTACGGTTCTCTAACGGAGAATTTTTTAAATCAAATGATGACCGTAACAAATGTCGGCTCAATCCGAAGGAAATTATGCGGATGCTTTACAGAATTATTATGAAGCTATGCAACTAGAAATTGATCCCTATGATCGAAGCTATATACTCTATAACATAGGCCTTATCCATACAAGTAACGGGGAACATACGAAAGCTTTAGAATATTATTTTCAGGCATTAGAACGAAACTCGTTCTTACCACAAGCTTTTAATAATATGGCTGTGATTTGTCATTACGTGGGACTATCTCCAATATAGGGGAAAAAAAAAAGAAAGAGTAGCTAGTAAAATAAATACTAGAAAAAAATAGGCTTTCTACATATGCATCATCCAAAAAATGATTTTTATCAGTTGTAGCAAAGAAATAAACTTCATAGAAGTCGAAATATGAAGAATAAATATGCCTAAATACTTTATTCTGTGGATAAAGGATCTAATTGATAGAGGAAGCACTGTAAAGATCAATTAGCGAGATTTTAGACCAAAACAATAAAAACTACTTGTTTATGCCATGATATCAGATAAAAGTTAGGAATCTACTTATGTAATAGAGTTAATCCTCTAAGGTATTGAGCAGGGGTGTAGCATAAGATCCTAAAGACAGTAGGTCTTTTTTTAATTTTATGAAAAAAGGTCTTTTTCAAAGATTCTATATAAATTGCTATATGAAACCAAGATAGTTACCTTTCAGAAAATTTTAACAATAGTCGAAATGCCTATGCTTTATTTATTTATTTATTTATTTTATATTTTTTTGAAGGTGGGATAAAAGATAAGATAAAACGGATTATTATATTAAATATTAATTTAATCAAAATTCAAGTTTGAAGCTTTTGGTTAACCTAAGTAAAAAATAAGATATCTATGAGAAATCTCATTCAATTAGATATATGGGATGTTAAAAAACTAGGACACCAAAAGAATTGATTGTCGAGCCATGTGAGGTAAGAAACTCTCAAGTACGGTTCTAAGGGAAGGAATAGACCCGCCTATTCCAATCAGGGAGAACAGGCCATTCGACAAGGAGATTCTGAAATTGCGGATGCTTGGTTCGCTCAAGCTGTCGAGTATTGGAAACAGGCTATAGCGCTCACTCCTGGTAATTATATTGAAGCGCAGAATTAGTTGAAGATCATTGGACATTTTGAATAAGAACTGTTTGTTTATTTATTTTTTTAGAATTATATATATTTGTATAATTAATTGTTTGCTGGCCTCATAAGTTAAATAAAACAGATCATTTCTATGGGAAAAACCAATCAAAGAATTTCATTATATCCCATTCTAAGATCGTTCTATTTCGTATGGTATTTCGTAGGGATAAGTAATACAATGAATATGAGAATATATTTTTTTCTTTTTTGGTATATATATATATTTTCTTTTCTTATTTTATTAAAACTAATAAAACGGACCCACCCTCGAATGACTAAATATCGATACTAAAATGTCTCTTAGTAATGACTAACTTAGTAATGACTAATAACGGTTCACATGATTTGGAATAAAGTAATTTGTTCTATGTAAGACATAAAAAAATAGGCTTCATCTAGGAACTTCTAATTGAGATATGAATACACTAGGTTAGACAAAAAAACTCTTTATGCACCAATGTAAAGACCAAAAAAGGTTAAAAAAAGGTCCGTTGAGCGCCTTATGGATATGTCATAATAGATCTGAACAGTTGCCCCAGATCAACTCCTAGATCATAATTTCTCTAGTGAATAACTAAAGAAAATATATGGATAGATGGGAGTTAGAAGAGAAAGAAACTAATTATAAACATCTATCATAGGTTCACTAATTACTTGACTATTGACGGGTCTCTTTGTATGTGTTGTCCAAAAAGAGGAAGACTCAATGATTATTTGTTTACCGGAACTAGTAGTAAAAATTTGGTAGATAAGGATCCCATAAAAACTTCTTTCGAGGAATGGGCCAAACTGGGTCATTTCTCAAGAATAATAGCTAACTGACCTGATACTACCACTTGGATCTGGAACCTACATGCTGATGCTCACGATTTTGATAACCATAACAATGATTTGGAAGAGATCTCTCGAAAAGTATTTAGCGCTCATTTCGGCCAACTCTCCATCATCTTTCTTTGGCTTAGTGGCATGTATTTCCATGATGCTCGTTTTTCCAATTATGAAGCACGGCTAAGTGATCCTACTCGCATTGGACCTAGTGCCTAGGTGGTTTGGCCAATAGTGGGCCAAGAAATCTTGAATAGCGATGTGGGCGGGGGGTTCCAAAGAATACAAATAACCTCTGGCTTTTTTTAGATTTGGCGAGCATCTAGAATAACTAGTGAATTACAACTCTATTGTACCGCAATTGGTGCATTGGTCTTTGTAGCCTTAATGCTTTTTGCTGGTTGGTTCCATTATCACAAAGCGGCTTCAAAATTGGCTTGGTTCCAAGATGTAGAATCTATGTTGAATCACCATTTAGCGGGGCTACTAGGACTTGGATCACTTTCTTGGACGGGACATCAAATACATGTATCTTTATTGATTAACCAGTTTCTAAATGTTGGAGTAGATCCTAAAGAAATCCTACTTCCTCATGAATTTATCTTGAATCAGGATCTTTTGGCTCAACTTTATCCCAGTTTTGCTGAGGGAGCAACCCCTTTTTCTACCTTGAATTGGTCAAAATATGCAAAATTTCTTACTTTTCGTGGAGGATTAGATCCAGTGACCAAGGTTTTATGGTTGACCGATATTGTACACCATCATTTAGCTATTGCGATTCTTTTCCTAATAGTGGGTCACATGTATAGGACCAACTGTGGTATTGGTTATGGTCTAAAAGATATTTTAGAGGCGCATAAAGGTTTATTTACAGGTCAAGGCCATAAAGGACTATATGAAATCCTAACAACATCATGGCATGCTCAATTATCTCTTAACCAAGCTATATAAGGCTCTTTAACCATTGTTGTAGCTCACCATATGTATTCCATGCCCCCTTATCCATATCTAGTTATTGACTATGGTACACAACTATCATTGTTCACACATCACATGTGGATTGGTGGATTTCTCATAGTTGGTGCTGCTGGGCATGCAGCCATTTTTATGGTAAGAGACTATGATCCAACTAATCGATAAAATGATCTATTAGATCGTGTCCTTAGGCATCGTGATGCAATCATATCATATCTCAACTGGGTATGTATATTTCTAGGCTTTCATAGTTTTGGTTTGTATATTCATAATGATACCATGAGTGCTTTAAGGCATCGACAAGATATGTTTTCAGATACCACTATAAAATTACAACCAGTCTTTGCTCAATGGATACAAAATATCCATGCTTTGGCGCCTAGTGCAATAGCCCCTAGTAAAACAACGAGTACCAGTTTGACTTAGGGGGGGTGATTTAGTAGCAGTGGGTGGCAAAGTTGCTTTGTTGCCTATTCCATTAGGAACTATAGATTTTTTGGTACATCACATTCATGCATGGATGATTCATGTGACGGTATTGATACTCCTGAAAGATGTTCTATTTGCTCGTAGCTCGCATTTGATACCGGATAAAGCAAATCTTGATTTTTGTTTCCCTTGTGATGGGCCTGGAAGAGGGGGGACATGTCAAGTATCCGCTTGGGATCATGTCTTCTTAGGACTATTCTGGAAGTACAATGCAATTTTAGTAGTAATATTTCATTTCAGTTAGAAAATGCAATCAAATGTTTAGGGAAGCTATAAGTAATGCAACAATGAATCTCATGGAGAGTTCGATCTTGGCTCAGGATGAACGCTGGCGGCATGTTTAACACATGAAAGTCAGACGAAAGTGGTGTTTTCAGTGGCGGACGGGTGAGTAACGTGTAAGAACTTACCCTTGAGAGGGGAACAACAGTTGGAAATGGCTGCTAGTACCTCGTAGGTTGAGGAGCAAAAAGAGGAATCCGCTCGAGGAGGGGCTCACATCTGATTGGCTAGTTGGTGAGGTAATAGCTTACCAAGGTGATGATCAGTAGCTGGTCTGATAGGATGATCAGCTACACTGGGATTGAGACACGGCCCAAACTTCTACAGGAGGTAGCAGTGGGGAATTTTTCGTAATAGGTGAAAGCCTGACGGACAATGCCGTGTGGAAGTAGAAGGCCCATGGGTCATGAACTTCTTTTCCCAGAGAAGAAGTAATGACGGTATCTGGGGAATAAGCTTCAGCTAACTCTGTGCCAACAGCCGTGGTAATACAGAGGATTCAAGCGTTATCTGGAATGATTGAGTGTCAAGCATCTGTAGGTGGCTTTTTAATTCCACCATCAAATCCCAGGGCCCAACCTTGGATAAGCGATGGAAACTGCCAAGCTGAAGTACGATAGGGGCAGAGGGAATTTCTGGTGGAGCGATGAAATGCCTAGAGATTGGGAAGAACACCAACAATTAAAGCATTCTGCTGGGCTGACACTGACACTGATACTGAGAGATGAAAGCTAGGGGAGCGAATGGGATTAGATACCCTAGTAGTCCTAGCAGTAAATGATGGATACTAGGCGCTATGCATATCGACCCGTGCAGTGCTATAGCTAACGTGTTAAGTATCCATCCTGGGGAGTACGTTCGCAAGAATAAAACTCAAAGGAATTGACGGGGGCCCGCATAAGCGGTGGAGCATGTGGTTTAATTTGGTGCAAAGCGAAGAACCTTACCAAGGCTTGACATGCCGCGAATCCTCTTGAAAGAGAGGGGTGCCTTCGGGAATGTGGACACAGGTGGCGCATGGTTGTCGTCAGCTCATGTTGTAAGGTGTTGGATTAAGTCCCGTAACGAGCACAACCCTCCTGTTTAATTACCACCATTGAGTTGGGAACTTTGAGCAGACTATCGGTGATAAGCTAGAGGAAGGTGAGGATGATGTCAAGTCATCTTGCCCTTTATGCCCTAGGTGACACACATGCTACAATGGTCGGGACAAAGGGTCGCGATCCCACGAAGGTGAGCTAACCCCAAAAACCCATCCTCAGTTAGGATTACAGGTTGCAACTCGCTTGCATGAAGTTAAAATAGCTAGTAATCGCTGATCAGCCATACGATGGTGAATTAATTCCCGGGCCTTGTACACATCACCTATCACACTATGGGAGCTCGCCATGCCCGAAGTCGTTACCTTAACCGCAAGGATCGGGATGCCAAAGGCAGCGCTAGTGACTGGAGTGAAGTCATAACAAGGTAGCCGTACTGGAAGGTGCGGCTGGATCACCTCCTTTTTAGGGAGAGCTAATACTTGTTGAGTATTTTTGGTTTGACAATACTTCACACCCAAAAAGAAGCGAGCTACATCTGAGTTAAACTTGGAGATGGATGCCTTTTTTCCTTTCTCCACGGTGAAGTAAGACTAAGCCCATGAACTTATTATCCTAGGTCGAAACAAGTTGATAGGATCCCTTTTTACGCCCTTATGTTGCCGCACAGAAGGGACATGGGGGCGTAAAAAGGAAAGAAAGGGATGGGGTTTCTCTTACTTTTTGCTTGGCATAACAGACCCCCAGCAGAAGGCCCGCACGACAGGCCATTAGCTTAGTGGTAGAGCGCGCACCCTGATAATTGTGTCATTATGCCTAGGCTGTGAGGGCTCTCAGCCACATGGATAGTTCAATGTGCTCATCAGCACCTGACCCTGAGATGTGGATCATCCAAGGCACATTAGCACGGCGTACTTCTCATGTTCAAACCAGGGTTTGAAACTAAACTTCTCCTCAGGAGGATAGATGGGGTGATTCAGGTGAGATCTAATGTAGATCCAACTTTCTATTCACTCGTGGGATCCGAGCGATCCAGAGGGACCACCATGGCTCCTCTCTTCTCGATAATCCATACATCCCTTATCAGTGTATGGATAACTATCTCTCAAGCAAAGGTTTAGGTTCAACCTCAATGGGAAAATAAAATAGAGCACTTAACAACGTATCTTCATAGACTAACAACTACGAGATCTCCCTTTTTATTCTGGGGTGATGGAGGGATCACACCATTCGAGCCTTTTTTTTCATGCCTTTCTCGGAGGTCTGGAGAAAGCTGCAATTAATAGGTTGTTACATTTCCTCCCTTCTCGAAAGGAAGAACGTGAAATTCTTTTTGTCTTTCTGCAAGGACCAAGAGATTGGATCTAACTGCAAGAAGAATGCTGGGTTGACAAATAATGACTCGAAATGGGAGCAGGTTTGAAAAAAGATCTTAGAGTGTCTAGTGACCCAAAAAGGTCTATTAACGCTCTTTTTTTTTTCTTCTCATCGGAGTTATTTCATAAATACTTACCATGGTAAGGAAGAGGGGAGGGGGGGAACAAGCACACTTGGAGAGCGCAGTACAACAGAGAGGTGTATGCTGTGTTTGGGAAGGATAAATTGCTCCCAAAAAGGAATCTATTGATTCTTTCCCAATTGGTTGGACCGTAGGTGTGACGATTTACTTCACGAGCGAGGTCTTTGGTTCAAGTCCAGGATGGCCCAGCTGCGCAAAAGAAAAGAATAGAATAAGCATCTCACTCCTTCATGCATGTTTCAGTTGGTTTTGGGGGATATAGCTCAGTTGGTAGAGCTCCACTCTTGCAATTGGGTCGTTGCGATTATGGGTTGGGAGTCTAATTGTCCAGGCGATAATGATAGTATCTTGTACCTAAACTGGTGGCTCACTTTTTCTAAGTCATGGGGAAGAGGACTGAAACATGCCACTGAAAGACTTTACTGAGACAAAGATGGGCTGTCAAGAATGTAGAAGAGGTAAGATGGTTAGTTGTTCAGATCTAGTATGGATCATACATGGACGGTAGTTGGAGTCGACGGCTCTACTAGGGATCCCTCATCTGGGATCCCTGGGGAAGAGGATCAAGTTGGCCCTTAGAAACAGCTTGATGCACTATCTCCCTTCAACCTTTTGAGTGAAATGCGGCAAAAGGAAGGAAAATCCATGGACCCACCCCATCATCACCACCCCGTAGGAACTACGAGATCACCCCAAGGACGCCTTTGGTATCCAAGGGTCACGAATCGACCATAGAATCCTATTCAATAAGTGAAATGCATTAGCTATCTGCTCTCAGGTTGGGCAGTAATGGTCGAAAAAGGGTAATCACTCATTCTTAAAACCGGCATTCGAAAGAGTCGGGGCAAAAAAAGGAGGAAAGCTCCCCGTTTCTAGTTCTCCTATAGTTAGATCCTCCAAAACCATAAGAATCCTTAGTCATAATGGGATTCCAACTCGACACCTTTTGAGATTTTGAGAAGAGTTGCTCTTTGAAGAGCACCGTATGATGAAAGTTGTAAGATGTGTTCAGGGGAGAGTTATTGTCTATCGTTGGCCTCTATGGTAGAATCAGTTGGGGGCTTGATAGGTGGTGGTTTACCTTATGGTGGATGTCAGTGGTTCGAGTCCTCTTATCTCCAACTCGTGAACTTAGATGATATAATGTTATATGATAGCACCCAATTTTTTTGATTCGGCAGTTCGATCTATGATTTCTCATTCATGAAAGTTGATAAGATAAGATCCTTCCATTTAACAACACTTTAGGTTGGCATAGCCTTAAAGTTAAGGGCGAGGTTCAAACGAAGAAAGGTTTGTGGTGGATACCTAGGCACCCAGAGACGAGGAAGGGCGTAGTAAGCGATGAAATGCTTCGATGAGTTAAAAATAAACATAGATATGGAGATTCCCGAATAGGTCAACCTTTCGAGATACTGCTGAATCCATGGGCAGGCAAGAGACAACCTAGCAAACTGAAACATCTTAGTAGCTAGAGGAAAAGAAAGCAAAAGCGATTCTCATAGTAGCGGAGAGCAAAATGGGAGTAGCCTAAACCATGAAAATGGGGTTGTGGGAGAGCAATGAAAGCGTCGTACTGCTAGACGAAGCGGTGGAGTGCTGCACCCTAGATTGCGAGAGTCCAGTAGCCGAAAGCATCATTAGCTTATGCTCTGACCTGAGTAGCATGGGGCACATGGAATCCCTTGTGAATCAACAAGGACTATTTTGCAAGGCTAAATACTCCTTGGTGACCGTGAGGTAAGGGTGAAAAGAACCTCCATTGAGGAGTGAAATAGAACATGAAACCGTAAGCTCCCAAGCAGTGGGAGGAGCCCAAGCCTCTGACCGCGTGCCTGTTGAAGAATGAGCCGACGACTCATAGGTAGTGGCTTGGTTAAGGGAACCCACCAGAGCCGTAGTGAGAGCGAGTCTTCATAGGGCAATTCTCACTACTTATGGACCCGAACCTGGGTGATCTATCCATTACCAGGATGAAGCTTTGGTGAAACTAAGTGGAGGTCCGAACCAACTGATGTTGAAGAATCAGCAAATGAGTTGTGGTTAGGGGTAAAATGCCACTCGAACCCAAAGCTAGCTGGTTCTCCTCGAAATGCGTTGAGGCGCAAGTATTTGCATTTTCAATTAAGATGGGATGGTTCTTTAAATAAAAGAATTGTCAATAATATCAAAGTATATTGTCTATTGCTTAGACTGATAAATCCAAGAGAAATTGCTATATCTTCTATTCAAACGAGAGAAATGAGTCTAGACATCCTGATGATTCAGAAGAATTTTACTCTTTCAGACTTAATGAAAAAAGCAATATTGATTCAAACCAGTTCGTCTGTCTATAAAAAATGATGGACAATTTATTATATATCAAACCATAGGTATTTCATTGGTTCATAAGAATAAGCACCAAATACAAGTAAAGCAAAGATACCAAGAAAAAGGCTATGTTGATAAAAAAAATTTTGATGAATCCATTGCAAGACATCAAAGAATGCCTGAAAATAGAAACAAAAATCATTATGATTTCTTTGTCCTTAAAAATATTTTATCCCCTAGACACCATAGAGAATTTCAAATTCTAATTTGTTTCAATTCAAAGAATAGAAATGATATGCATAGAAATCCAAGATTTGACAATAACGTAAAAAACTATGGTGAAGTTTTGACTAAAAGCAAAGATCTTGATAGAAACAAAAACAAAAATAACCTCAACCTAATTAAATCAAAGTTCTTTCTTTGGCCCAATTTTCAATTAGAAGATTTAGCTTGTATGAATCGCTATTGGTTTAATACTAATGATGGTAGTCGTTTCAATATGGTAAGAATACATATGTATCCACGATTCAAAATCCGTTGATCGTACATTTTGTTACATATCATGTACTTTAGGATATATGAAAACAAATAAATGCACACATTGATTGTCTTAGATTCCATTCTGATACATTATTATGATATATGATATAAATTTAATGACATACAGATCAATTAAATCTATAAATAAATCAATGAAATCTTCTTATTTTAGATCTAAAATTTCATTTTATCTTTTAAAGAAATATACCATCCTTTTTTCTTTTTGTATACCAATCCAAATCAAATAGAAAATTGGGTTGATTAATTTTATTTGATAAAATTAGGAAGTTCATAACTAAATTAAGATCGTTGTGTAAAAATGAGTAGCATTATTATTACTGATCGGTAAAATGCATATCCTTAAAAAAAAAGGTGGGGGGGGAGAGCAATTTTGTTTTATGATAAAAAATTCATTCATCTCATTTCAAGGAAAAAAAAAACAAAAGAGTGGGTCTGTTGAATTTCAAGTATTCAGTTTCACCTATAAGATACAAAGACTTACTTCACATTTGGAATTGCATAGAAAAGACTATTTATCTCAGAGAGGTTTATAGAAAATTCTGGGGAAACATCAACAGCTGCTGTCTTATTTGTCAAAGAAAAAATAGAGTACGTTATAAAGAATTAATTAATTAGTTGGATATTCGGGAATCCAAAAATTGTTAATTTGAAAATTTTGAATTAGTTAATTTATTAGATCTTGAATTTTGATGACCTTCTTTTTCGTTTTTAGCAATTAAATTCATGTAAGAATGAATCAAGGAAAAACTTATGAATATACCAACTATAGGAAAAGATCTTATGATAGTCAATATGGGCCCTCACCACCCATCAATGCATGGTGTTCTTCGTCTAATCGTTACTCTAGATGGTGAAGATGTTATTGACTATGAAGCAATATTAGGTTATTTACACAGAGGAATGGAAAAAATTATGAAAAATCGAACAATTATACAATATCTGCCTTATGTAACATGGTGGTATTATTTAGCTACTATGTTCACAGAAGCAATAACCGTAAATGGACCAGAGCAGTTAGGAAATATTCAAGTTCCTAAAAGAGCTAGCTATATTAGAGTAATTATGTTGGAATTAAGTCGTATAGCTTATCATCTGTTTTGCCTTGGCCCTTTTATGGCAGATATTGGTGCACAAATTCCTTTTTCTATATTTTCAGAGAACGAGAATTAGTATATGATCTATTCGAAGCTGCCACTAGTATGAGAATGATGCATAATTGTTTTCGTATCAGAGGAATAACGGCTGCTCTACCTCATGGTTGGATAGATAAATGCTTAGATTTTGTGATTATTTTTTAACAGGGATTGTTGAATATCAAAAACTTATTACATGAAATCTTATTTTTTTAGAACGAGTTGAAGGAGTGGGCATTATTGATGGAGAAGAAGCAATAAATTGGGGTTTATCCAAACCAATGTTACGCGTGTCCGGTATACAATGGGATCTTCGTAAAGTTGATCATTATGAGTCTTACAACGAATTTAATTGGGAAGTCCAATGGCAAAAAGAAGGAGATTCATTACTCGTTATTTAGTGCGAATGAGGGAAATGAAGGAATCCATAAAAATTATTCAACAAGCTTTGGAAGGAATTCCAGGAAGTCCCTATGAGAATTTAGAAATTCGATGCTTTGATAGAAAAAAGGATCTAGAATGGAGTGATTTTGAATATCGATTCATTAGTAAAAAACCGTCTCCGACTTTTGAATTGCCGAAGTAAGAGCTTTATGTGAGAGTCGAATCTCCAAAAGGAGAATTAGGAATTTTTCTGATAGGGGATCAAAGTGGATTTCCTTGGAGATGGAAAATTCGCTCACTGAGTTTTATTAATTTACAAATTCTTCCTCAACTAGTTAAACGAATGAAATTGGTTGATATTATGACGATACTTGATAGCATAGATATCATTATGGGAAAAGTTGATTGTTGAAATGATAATTGATACAATAGAAGTACAAGATGTCAATTCTTTTTCCAGATTGGAATATTTAAAAGAGGTCTATGGAATCATATTGATGCTTGTCCCTATTTTGACTCCTATATTGGGGATCACAATAGGTGTACTAGTAATTGTGTGGTTAGAAAGAGAAATATCTGCAGGGATACAACAACGTATTAGACCTGAATACGCCAGCCCTTTGGGAATTCTTCAAGCTTTAGCGGATGGAACAAAACTACTTTTCAAAGAGAATCTTCTTCCTCTAGAGGAAATACTTGTTTATTTAGTATTGGACCGTCTATAGCAGTTATATCAATTTTACTAACTTATTTAGTAATTCCTTTTAGCAATTACCTTGTTTTAGCTGATCTCTATATTGGTATTTTTTTTATGGATTGCCATCTCAAGTATTGCCCTTATTAAACTTCTTATGTCAGGATATGGATCAAATAATAAATATTCTTTTTTAGGTGGTCTGCAAGCAGCTGCTCAATCGATTAGTTATGAAATACCATTAACTCTTTGTGTTTTATCAATATCTCTATGTGTGATTCGTTGAAACATAAACTTTTCTTTTCCCTATTTCTTTCATTCTAGAAAAATAAGGTGAATGAATTGAATAAATATCTTCATTATTCATATTTAGGGTTAATGTTAATAAAGTAAATTAGATAGTTATATGAGTGAAAGAAAACGACTTATAAATTTGCAGTAAAAAGAAAAATTGAGTCTCATTTTCTATGTACAAGAGTTAAGTGAAAATAAATATAAGTGGAAGAGCCACTTTACCCTAAGATTGGTTGATTAGTCATCCTAGCTTGAAGCGAGTTCAAAAGATTAACTGCATGAAGTTTTCATTATCAGTTGTATGGATTACCATCCATGTAGTACCAAGGGGGCGATTGAGCAAAAACGATTGGATGATTAGGAACACCAAAAGACACAAAGGATTAGTAATGGCGATTACAAAAATTTTGAAAAAGTAAAAGGATATTCTATTTCTACATAACACAAAAGAATGCAAATTGGGGCTTTAAGTTGGTAGAAATGATCAGGCAGTACTCCCCATGCTTTCGATCCAGAGTATGCTCCTATCCATCGATTAAAGCAATGACTATTAGGAACAAAATAATCCTTTATTATTTTATTTTCATTTTAGCTTTTAATCCACCCGCTTTTTTCTCAAAAAGAAGAATACGAACGAACAAAAAGAGTTTTTTTTATTTTAGTAATTCTTTCATATATTTCGAGAAATCAAATTTGTGTCATAAGTCATGAACTAATGGAATGTCTAATTCTTTTTTGTAATCGAAAATGATGGGCTGAAATACCTATTGATATTTTTACAAGGAGTATTTTCTTGAAGGTGAAGGATTAAGTTATTACTCAACAAACATAAATTGAAATTATTGAAGGATGAGATGAATTCAGAAGCATTTTTGTTTATTTATTATTATGGTTATAGTAGACAAAATTCCATTGATAATTTTAGGCCTCCGATAGATTTTGATTTCATCTATTCTATAACCATATCAAGATAAATAATACTGATCTGGTCCTTAGATTTATTTGCGGCCCACGAGGAGTTGTATGAGGCGAAGACCTCATGTACGGTTTTATAATAGCGATGGGAACAATGATGTTATAATTGACTATGATTATCTAACAGTTCAAGTACAGTTGATATAGTTGAGACGCAGTTAAAATATAGGGGGGGGGTGGAATTTGTGGCATCAACCTATCAGGTTTATCGTTTTTCTAATTTCTTTCCTAGCAGAATATGAGAGGTTACCCTTTGATTTACCAGAAGCAAAAGAAGAATTAGTAGCAGGTTATCAAACCGAATATTCAGGTATAAAATTTGGTTTATTTTACGTTGCTTCCTATCTAAATCTATTAGTTTCTTCATTATTTGTAACAGTTATATACTTGGGCGGTTGGAATATTTCTATTCCGTACATATCGGTTCTCGAGCTAGTTGAAATAAATAAAATGGATGGAATCCTTGGAACAACAATTGGTATCTTTATTACATTAGCTAAAACTTATTTATTCTTGTTTATTCCTATCACAACAAGATGGACTTTACCTAGGCTAAGAATGGACCAACTATTAAATCTTGGATGGAAATTTCTTTTACCTATTTCTCTCGGTAATCTATTATTAACAACTTCTTCCCAACTCCTTTCACTGTAATGTAAAGAAAAAAAAAAGGAATACGACATTCATGACTTGGTTCAAACAAGAGAAAGAAACAAAGATAAAATTATTCATAGATATTTACGATATGTTCCCTATGGTAACTGGGTACATGAATTATGGTCAACAAACAGTCTGAGTTGCAAGATATATTGGTCAAAGTTTCATGATTACCTTATCCCATGCAAATCGTTTACCTGTAACTATTCAATATCCTTATGAAAAATTAATAACATCAAGTTTCCGTCGTCGAATCCATTTTGAATTTGATAAATGCATTGCTTGTGAAGTACGAGTTCGGTATGCCCTATACATCTTCCTGTTATTGATTGGAAATTTGAAACTGATATTCGAAAGAAACAATTGCTTAATTGCAGTATTGATTTTAGAATCTGTATATTTTATGGTAACTGTGTTGAGTATTGTCCAACAAATTGTTTATTGATGACCAAAGAATATGAACTTTTGACTTACGATCGTCACGAATTGAATTATAATCAAATTGCTCTAGGTCATTTACCAATGTCAGTGATTGACGATTATACAATTCGAATAATTTTGAATTCACCTCAAAGAAAAGATAGGTAAACCTTTTGATTCGATTAAGGAGTAATTGAAAATTACTAAGGTTCGTTTTTGGTTTAAAAGAATGAGATCTTTCTCTTTGCTTGTCAATAACTACAAATTCCGACAATAAATTGGTTGATGAAACTTACGATTTAATTTGTATTGAAAATCTATTTTATTAATCTAATATCTCTATAATTCTTTTGAAATATATAGGTTTAAAATACCTTTTTGAATAAAGAAAAGAACAAAATTGTCCAATAACTGGACTTGTACTTACATCAGTTCATACCCATTATATTATACTTTAATACAATTAGGAATGTATTATAAATAAATTTCCTGGTTAGGTCAATAAGGTCATGAAAAGAATTTGATTTATTTATCTCTTTTTTTACATCTAATGGATTTGTTTGGACCAATATATGATTTGCTTTTAGTTTTTATAGGATCAAGTCTTATATTAAGAGGTCTAGGAGTGGTATTACTTACCAACCCATTTTTTTTGCCTTTTCGTTGGGATTTGTTGTTTGTATATCCTTATTCTATATTCGATCAAATTCCCATTTTGTAGCTGCTGCACAACTCCTTATTTATGCGGGGGCCATAAATGTTTTAATCATATTTGTTGTGATGTTCATGAATGGTTCAGAATATTACACAGATTTTAATCTGTGGATGGTTGGGGATGGGATTACTTTGTTAGTTTCTATAAGTATTTTTCTTTCGTTAATTACTACTATTCTATATATGTCATGGTACGGGGTTATTTGGACTACAAGATTAAACCACATTCTAGAGCAAGATTTGATAAGTAGGAGTCAACAAATTGGAATCCATTTATCAATAGATTTTTTTCTTCCATTTGAACTCATTTCGATAATTCTTTTGGTTGCTTTAGTAGGTGCAATTGTCGTGGCTCGTCAGTAATAAATCTTTCTAATTAGAAAGAGCAATCCAAACAAAACTTTTTTCTATGTTATCACACCCATTGTCCTTAATTCTATTTGAATACTATTTATGTCGAAAATAGAAATTAATTATTTTATTCGATCTATTACCAATATATTCTTTTGATTTGTACTTGTTATATTCTAGTCAATCGAATCCGTTGAATTATTGTATTGGTCATATTGAACTAAATAGAAATTTATAACATTTATAAGGAGTTGGTCAATGATGCTCGAACATGTACTTGTTTTGAGTGCCTATTTATTTTCTATTGGTATTTATGGATTGATTACGAGTCGAAATATGGTTAGGACTTTTATGTGTCTTAAACTTATCCTAAATATGGTTAATATGAATTTTATAATATTTTCTGATTTTTTTGATAATCGTGAATTAAAAGGGGATATTTTCTCAATTTTTGTTATAGCAATTGCAGCCATCAAAGCAGCTATTGGATTAGCTATTGTTTCGTCAATTTATCGCAACATAAAATCCACTTGTATCAACCAATCGACTTTGTTGAATAAGTAAGATTAAGATAATATTCATTAATTTTAATTAACATGTATAATACGTTTCATAGATCATATTTGTGAAAACATCAGAAATCAAAGTATCTTGGCCCTCTCTTATGAGTTGATCTAGAAATAAGTTGATTAGAAAAATTACTAGTAAAGTAAATTATTAATTTATCTAGTCTTTAAATATGTGATTCATTTGTAAGTTTACTAGATAAAAAATTATGATATTCAAAAATTTATAGATCCTATGTCACATTCAGTAAAAATTTATGATACATGTATAGGATGTACTCAATGTGTTCGAGCTTGCCCCACAGATGTATTAGAAATGATACCTTGGGATGAATGTAAAGCTAAGCAAATAGCTTTTGCTCCAAGAACAGAGGACTGTGTTGGTTGTAAGAGATGTGAATCCGCCTATCCAACAGATTTCTTAAGCGTTCGAGTTTATTTATGGCATGAAACAACTCAAAACATAGGTCTAACTTATTGATGCATTCCAGAAAACCACAGTTGAATACATTTGATTTTTTTTACTGATAAAAACTTGTACTCAAAAAAGATATTCTATTTTTTTCAAGTACAAGCTTTTGTTCCAAGTGTATCTTGTTTTTACCACGAATTATTTTCCTTGGTTAACAATAATTATAGTTTTGCCCATATCTGTAGGTTCCTTAATTTTTTTTTCTTCCTCATTGAAGAAATAAGGTAATTAGGTGGTATACAATATCTATATATATCTTAGAACTCCCTCTAACGACCTATGCATTTTGTTATTATTTCCAATTAGATGATCCGTTGATCCAATTGATGGAAGATTATAAATGGATCAATTTTTTTGATTTTTACTGGAGATTGGGAATAGATGGACTTTCTATAGGTCCTATTTTACTGACGGGATTTATCACTACTTTAGCTACCTTAGCGGCTCAGCCAGTTACTCGAGATTCCCGATTATTCCATTTTCTAATGTTAGCAATGTACAGAAGTCAAATAGGATCACTTTCTTCTCGAGACCTTTTAATTTTTTTCATCATGTGGGAGTTAGAATTAATTCCAGCTTATCTACTTCTATCCATGTGGGGAGGAAAGAAACGTTTGTATTCAGCTACAAAGTTTATTTTGTACACTGCAGGAAGTTTCGTTTTTCTATTAATAGGAGTTTTGGGTATCGGTTTATATGGTTCCAATGAACCAACATTAAATTTTGAAATATAAACAAATCAATTGTATCCTGTCGCACTCGAAATAATATTTTATATTGGATTTCTTATTGCTTTTGCCGTCAAATCACCTATTATACCCTTACATACATGGCTACCAACACCCATGGAAAGGCACATTACAATACTTGTATGCTTCTTATCAGAATCTTATTAAAAATGGGAGCATAAGGGTTGGTTCAAATCAATATGGAATTATTACCCCATGCTCATTCTATATTTTCTCCCTGGTTGTTGGTAGTAGGTACAATTCAAATAATCTATGCAGCTTTAACATCTCCTGGTCAACATAATTTTACAAAAAAAGAATAACCTATCCTTTCGTATCTTATATGGGTTTCATAATTATAGGAATTGGTTCTATAACCGATCCGAGACTCAATGGAGCCATTTTACAAATAGTCTCTCATGGATTTATTGGCGCTGCACTTTTTTTCTTAGTAAGAACGAGTTATGATAGAATACATCTTGTTTATCTCGACGAAATGGGCAGAATGACTATCTCAATTCCAAAAATCACTACAAGAAAAATGGGATTACTTCACACTGGATAGTTCACAGTTTTAATAACAATTATGAATAAAAGAATTTTTATTCACAGTTGTAATAAAACTGTGAACAAAGATTTCTTTTATTCACAGTTGTTACTAAAACTGTGAATAAAGGAAAACTTTTGTTCACAGCTGTGCTTATAACTGTGAACTAAGTGAAAGTTTTATTCACAGTTATGTTTATAACTGTGAACAAAAGGTATGTACACCATGCATTGAATTTTTTTGCCTCTGTTACAGGTCTTCCTTTCTTTTCTTCTTTCGTTTCTTCAACCCCCTCCTGAACCAGAATGAGCTGCTGTTTGCCAAAATCGAGTACATGCAGAAGAGGGTAACTCTATGCTCATAATCCCCTTAAATTTCTAATATGGTAGCATAGTTTAAACAAGCATATTGAGTTTCCATTGATTCTGCCATTGAAAATCACTTCAGTAGCTTCAGGTCTGAATTGGAAAATTAGTGTCTACTTATAACCTGCAAATGTTTTCTTTCTGTCTCATTGAAGCCATTCATGGATGTCTTGCAGGAAATTAACTTGCATAACGATAACCAGCTTCTCCGAGCAAAGGTACTCTCTCCCTCTTTGTCCCTCTCTTTCTCCTCTGTTTCTGCATCTTTTTGTGATTTTTTTCGATGGATATATATATATATATATATATATATATATAAGCAGATATCTGAGAATAAGAGGAACTAGTAAAACATGAACTTGATGCCAAGAGGAGGTACTTAACTGTGAGATATGCTATAAAGTTAAGCCAAACCATTAATTAATTCCAAACAAATTAAGAGGATCCAGATGGAAGTCATGCCCTCTCCAAAAGGTGATGAGAACATATATAAAAAGCAAACCCCTCTGCTGCCTCACAGCAGTAGAAGGAAAGGGATGCCCACGCACGCCCACCACCACCAAGCCGAAGTTACAGTCGGCCTTCCTCAGCCCTCCCCCTTCTCTCCCGCGCTTTCTTTTTCTGGTGAAGCTGTGAATCCATGTGCAAGTGAATGAAGGAGGCAGTGACAGTGAGTGAATAAAGGCACTAACCTTTGTTCACAGTTTCAGCCATAACTGTGAATAAAAGGTTTTATTCACAGTTTTGGTAGTAACTGTGAACAAAACTCTGTATCTTTTATTCACAGTTACAGCCAGAATTATGAATAAAACCCTTTATTCACAGTTCTGGCTAAAACTGTGAACTGTGTTAACAAAGCTCTGCATCTTTTATTCACATTTTCAGCCATAACTGTGAATAAATCTTTGCATCTTCTCCAGAAACATCGACAAATTAATTCATTCATTCGTTCTTCTTCTCCAATTACTCAAACATTTCTTCGATTCTTTAGGTAAGAAGTGCACACTGTGAGGACAGCCTCTCCGGGCTGTAGATGTGCAAACCAAACATTCAATTGGTCCTAACCATTTACATCGCAGGGATTAAGAGTGTGCAGTGTTGCTTGCTTTTGGGTTCCACATCTCCTCCCTTTTTTTCGGTAAGTTATATCTTTTCTCCCAAAATATTGTGCTCATCTTTTCTGTTAAAATGCAAAAATTATTGTTCCTTGATTTTTAGCTTTTAGTTTCATTATTTTTAAGCTCAAATTTGGATGTGGTTTTCCTCCCATTGAGATTCTATATATATGCATGGTTTCATTTTCATCAAGATTTTAGATCTATTTTGAGGTTCAAAATATTTGTTTAGATCCAAGATTTAGATGTATGGGTTCCCGAATATGGGATGAGAGTTCCTGGTTGAGGGGTTCTAGATCTAGGCTAAGAGTTTCGGATTTGGGTGAGAAGAGTTTCAAATCTGGGCTGGTGTTCTAGATTTAGGCTGATTGTTTCGGATCTGGGGGAGAGGAGTTCCAGATCTTGGCTGGAATTCTAGATCTAGGCTGAGTGTTTTAGATCTGGGTGAGAGAGGTTCCAGATCTGGGCTGGGGTTCCACATCTAGGCTGAGAGTTTCGGACCTGGGTGAAGGGTTCCAAATCTGGGTTGGGGTTCCAGATTGGGTGAGGGGTGAGGGGTTCCAGATCTGGACTAGAGTTTCCAGATCTGAGTGAGGGGTCTGGGGGTTCCAGACCTGGCTGAGTGGTTCCAGATTTGGACTAAGGATTCTAGACCTAGGTGAGGGGTCTAAATTAATCTTTTGTCCCCAATTTATAATTACTTTTTTTTTTTATTAGTATCAGCTTTTATGTTTTCTTGTTCTTTTCTAGCTATTGGCATGGCTCTTCTCCAGCAAATATGACCAAAAAGGAGCTTTGTGGACCTTGATTTAAGTTTGCTTCTCGAGAAATTTTTAATAGCAAGTGAACTATCATGCAGCCTAAATTAGAGCATGAGATAAATCGTTATCTAAAGTAAAAGGCAAATGAAATACTCATGGTCTAATATTCAGTATTATGTTATAAATAAAGTATTGAGCAAATAATAGTATTGTATGTAACAATCAAGGAGGAAGAATCTGTAACTTTTTATATTTTTATTTTCAATTCATTTACTTTTTGTTTATATATAAATACAAAATTGCATCAATTCACTTGTTCCTATACAAATATTTTTCCAGTATATTGAGTAACTTCACACTATGACATCGAAAAATCAAATGTCACCATAAGAAAGAAAAAATATCCCAATCGGTATTATTTCTCATGAATAATGGTAGCATGAGAAAAAGTTTTTAATAATACAAAAGAAGTGTAGGATGAGATTTAAATTAATTATTATAATTATTGATTATAACAAATTAAAACATTTCATAACTTATAAATTATAAAGATTTACAAATTTATCTAAAGACTTTATGTGAAATGATGATTGGTTATTAGTTAAAATATTTTAATAATTTAATTTTATAAGATTTTATAATTATATTTGTATTTTTGTAATGATTATTAAAAATAAAATAGCAATAATACTTACAATGATCATCATTAAATAAAAATAAATTTGTAATGATAGTGACCAAATTTGGGAAATTTGTTTCAATAGAGGAGATTATTATATGATCCTCAATTTCTACATAGGTCATGTACTCGAAGAACTATAGCGATATGCTGTTGAATTTTTTATGAAATTAAATGAAGCATGATTTATCATGTGCTCCACATAAATGTTGCATTTCTGAATGCTATAGGATCATCCTACCTGTAAAAATTGATTGACATGCACATATATATATATATATTGATAGAATCAAGTTAATGTGCTAACATATGATGTGTTAAATATTAGAATGGACAAGACTTGGATGTTCGCTGATAGAAGGTCAGATGAGTACGATATAGGTGTAACTAATTTCTTGGAATATGCCATTCGAAATTCTGATAATCCTGAGCATGTTCGTTGTCCGTGCATTAAATGTGGTAATATGAAACGTCTGACTCCACGTGAGATACGAGATCATTTATTTGTTAATGGAGTTGATCGAAGTTACAATAATTGGATATGGCATGGGGAAGCATGTCTTGATGGGTCTTCTACAAGTCGAAATGCTACAGCTAATAGGGAGGTCGTCCAAGAGGAGGAAGTTGATAACACTGTTGAGATGGTTCAAGATGCATTTGTAGAGTACAATAGTAATGCTAACCAGTTCATGAAGCTACTTAGTGATGCTGAGAAACCTTTGCATTCTGGATCATCAAAGTTCACAAAACTCTCTGCTCTAGTTAAACTTTACAATTTGAAGGCGAAGTACAATTGGTCTGACCAGAGCTTCAATGAACTTTTAAATTTGATATCTGAAATGTTGCCAGAGAATAATGAAATGCCTACATCTATGTATGATGCCAAAAAAACATTAAATGCATTAGGCATGGAGTATCACAAGATACATGCATGTCCGAATGATTGCATATTATATCGAAAGGAGTTTGAAAATGAGATTCAGTGTCCAACTTGTGGTCTTTCTAGATGGAAAATAATGAAGAACAGTAACAAGATACAGACCGGGGTGCCAGCTAAGGTGTTATGGTATTTTCCACCAATACCTAGGTTCAGAAGAATGTTTAGAAGCTTTGAAACATCGAAACATCTGACATGGCATTCAAGTCAAAAAGAAGTTGATGGCCAGTTGAGGCATCCGTCAGATACACCATCATGGAAAATAGTTGACTATATGTGGCCAGAATTTGCAGCAGAACCAAGAAACTTAAGGCTTGTTATTTCAGCTGATGGGATTAATCCTCATAGTACATTAAATAGTCGATATAGTTGTTAGCCAGTTGTTATGGTGACATATAATTTACCACCATGGTTAAAAATGAAGAGAAAGTTTATGATGTTAACACTATTAATATCAGGCCCTAAACAACCTAGTAATGATATAGACATTTACTTGGCACCACTCATAGAAGACTTGTGGATATTGTGGGACACTGGTGTGGAAGTTTATGATGCGTACCAAAAAGAATCGTTCAATTTGAGAGCTATTTTGATGTGGACTATTAATGATTTTCCTGCTTATGGTAATTTATCCGGTTGTACAGTTAAAGGTTACAATGCTTGTCCTATCTGTGTTAAGAATACCAATGCAGTTCGTTTGCAGCACAGTAAGAAAATGTCATATATTGGACATAGAAGATTTTTACCACGACATCATCCTTATCGTAAACAGAAGAAAGCTTTTAATGGGAAACAAGAATTTAGAGTTGCTCCACAACCATTAACTGGTGAAGAGGTCTTCTCTAAGGTTCAAAGTTTATCAAATTCTTGGGGGAAGTCGAAAAAACAACATCAACGAAATAATGAAGATGTGATTTCACAATGTTGGAAGAAGAGATCAATTTTCTTTGGCTTACCATACTGGAAGTCCTTACATGTCAGACATGTGCTTGATGTTATGCATATAGAAAAGAATGTATGTGATAGTCTTGTAGGCAAATTGCTTAATATTGTGGGAAAATCAAAGGATGGGGTAGCAGCTAGAATGGATCTATAAGAAATGGGATTAAGGTATGAATTGGTACCACAACATCACAATAATCGTACATTTTTATCACCTGCATGCTATACATTGTCGAGAGATGAGAAAAGGAGATTTTGTAAAGTGCTCAGTGAGATTAAGTTGCCAGATGGGTATTCTTCAAACATTAGAAATCTTGTTTCTATGGATGACTTGAAGCTATATGGGTTAAAGTCGCATGATTGTCACACGTTAATGCAACAACTCTTACCTATTGCTCTACGAGCAGTGTTACCGAAACATGTCAGATATGCTTTAATTAGACTTTGCATGTTCTTCAATTCGTTATGCCAAAAGGTGGTAGATATTTCTAAGTTAGATGACATCCAATGTGAACTTGTGACAACACTATGTGTACTAGAAAAATACTTTCCTCCCAGTTTCTTTGATGTTATGGTTCATTTAACTATTCACCTAGTTAGAGAAGTAAAACTATGTGGTCCTGTATATTTGAGGTGGATGTACCCATTTGAAAGATACATGAAGGTGTTAAAGGGTTATGTTCGAAATCGTAACAGGCCTGAGGGATGTATTGCTGAATCATACATTGCAGAAGAGGCACTAGAATTTTGTGCAGATTATTTATCGAATACAGAATCTGTTGGGATTCCTGTAAGGAAGAATGTATTTGATTATTCAACTCAAAATGGAAGACCTTTAGCTGGTGGATGGATTGAACAAGTTTCCCATGATCTTCTTCAACAAGCCCATTTATATGTTTTAACGAATACAAGTGAAGTTCAGCCTTACATAAGGTAATATTTATAACTCATTTATTATACCATATCAAAGACAATTTCAATTGTTTACATGAATTGTTCTTATCATGCAGCGAGCACTTAAACCAGTTAACTGTTGACAATCCCATGAAGTCAAAAAGACGAAAGTGGTTGCATGATGAGCATAATCGCACCTTCATCAATTGGTTGCGCACACGGGTAAGTATCTTTACAAGTCCACCGTTAAGTTATATGTGTCCATAATGGTTGATCTAATACATTATTTATTGTAGGTTGGGTATCAACTTTCATCGTCTAATCATAATATCTCAGCAACTTTACGATGGATTGCTCATGGTCCTCAAGTCACAGTAATCAAGTATCCTGGATACATCATTAATGGTTGTCATTTTTACACAAAAGAAAGAGACAACTCAAGAGTGCACCAAAATAGTGGAGTCACTTTAATTGCTAATACCATGCAAATTTCGAGTGCAAAAGATAAAAATCCAGTATATGGTGACTTGGTATTTTATGGGGTAATACAAGAGATATGGGAGCTGGATTACACTTTATTTAGAGTCTCAGTTTTTAAATGTGATTGGATTGAGAATAGTCATGGTGTTAAAATTGATGATCTAGGAGTTATTCTTGTTGATCTTAATCGGATTGGGCATAAAAATGATCAATTTATACTAGCGTCACAAGCGAGACAAGTATTTTATGTTGAAGATCCAATCGATACAAAATGGTCCCTTGTAATGTCAACACCTCGAAAATACTTTGATGAAGAAGATGATTTGGGTGATATTAGTCTGGATCATATGCCTTTTTGTAATAATTTACCATCTGTTGAACTCTTCGATCAAATAGACGACAATGCAGTTATATATGCTAGGGAAGATGGTGAAGGAGTATGAGTTTGACTAATATGATAGGTAATGTTAAACTTTGCATATGCCTTATATTTTTCTTTTAATTTTTTTGTTGAAGTAAGTTTTTACATGTTACTTTTCATTGCTTTTAACTTTATATGTTTTTATGAATATGTATTGTTAATTTGCTGGTATTTATCTTACAGATTTAATGGGTTCATCAGATCAACCTGATCATGCCTCACAGAAATGCAAAAAACGAGGCATTACCACTATGCTTGATGTTATTAAGTGTAGATCAATGGGACAAAAGATATCAGTCCAATTAAATGAGAAAGGACAGCCAATTGGAAAGCATGGTGCAACGATGAACAGTTATATTGGAGTCATTGTACGACATACAGTGCCTATTACACTTAACAATTGGCATGCTATCCCAGAAGAGTTAAAGAATAAGATTTGGGAAATAATTTCGGTACGTGTTATAAAATATGCAAGTGCTTACATTTAAAATTAAATTATATGCTCATGATTTATTTTCATTGATTTGTGTACATGTGTTTTATTGGGGACATATGACATTGATGTAACTTTGAAAAGGTATGTACTCCAATCTGCTGCACAAAAATGGAGGAGCTTCAAAACCATTCTTATGAGAAAATACATCTTGCCTTTTATGGACGACCTAGAATACTTGAGGCTGCCACCAGCAGAATATAAAAGTTTCATAAATTTAGATGTTTGGCATGCATTTGTGAACTCTCGCCTTTCAAAGGAGTTTCAGGTAATACATTAACTAAATATAGATGTTCATTTCTGAAACTTTCACTAAAGATTGATTATTTGTTTATATTACAGCGAAAGAGAATTGTTGCAATAAAGAGAAGAAAGAAAAATATATATGATCATCGTCTTGCTCGAAAAGGATTTGCAGGGTTAGAGATCGAACTTGTAAGTCAATCTTTTTTTTTTTTGCACAAATTTTTTAACATGTGTTGGATCCATTTTGTTCACTTTAATTAACTACATCAAATGTTTTTGTATGATTGCTTGTAGGAGAAGTCATTGGGTACTGAGGAAGAAATTGATCGTGCTACATTATGGAAAGCAGCAAGATGTAACAAACAAGGACGATACACAAATGAAGCGACCAAAGAGTGTGCTGAAAGGATTGTACGTATTTGATGAGTCTTTACTTCCATTTGATTTGTATTTATTCAAATGTCACATTCATGTAACAATTGAATTTTGACTTGTAGGATGAGTTAATGACACAGGAGAGTCAAGGTACATTTAAACCAGTACATGTGAATGATGTCCTCACAAAAGCTTTAGGCATGCCTGAACATCCTGGTCGTGTTAGAGGTCAGGGATCCGGGGTAACTATAACCTCATATTTTGGGAAGATGAAAACATATATCGTACCAGTAAATGAAGCACCATATGATAAAGAAGGTTTTATGAACATGATGAAGTGGTTCTCGCAACATAAAGATGTTTTGGATGACATTGTGTTAGACAGAGTTACTGCCCAACCGTACATCATTCAAATGCCATTTCGTTCAAGTAGAGCTAGCAATAACATAGCTGGAATAGATGATAATGAAAAAAGTCCGACATCGCCTCTTGAACCTTCACCAGTTGGTCTGTCGAAGCCTACATCATGCAGTAGTAAGGTATGTCACATGTTATATTTCTATTAAAGAAAAGAATTAAAGTTTTAAGACATTAAATTGTGTTTTGATTATTCATTGTAGTGTGTACAATGCGATTTGTACATTGATTCTTTGGAGGATATCGTGGCCCATGGATTAGTTTTCATAGATACTACTATGAATCAAACTATCCATGGGCATCCTCTGCTTGATGGAGATGTTAGGGTGATAGTGGATGTAGCTATTCGGGGCGATGCTCGTTTGCCTCGCCCAATAGTAGAGACAGAAATTTTTACTGTATTTGAAGCAGTTGGCACACATGTTGCTTGGCCACGAGATTGGGTCATCACACGTGACTGTGAGGTATTTTAAATCAAAAGTTGAAATTTTTTTAGTTTATCTATTGGATATGACTTCTTAACTATTTTATTTTTAGTCAATGAATGGAGGAAAGATGCAAAAGTTGCAAGTTAGAAGAGCATCAACATTGATGAAACAACCATCATTGCAACAATTGTCTTCTATTGGGTTGCCATTATCATTGAAGGTATTTTATGAGCATGTCACAAAGGTAATGGATCATGATGGAGTCATCACCATTCCTTTGCAAAAAGAGGTATTTGCTAATGAGGGCTTCATATATGTGATGCAAGAAGATATAATACAATTTTGTCACATGGAAGAGATAAGCATTACTATCATTCAAGCTTACATTGTGTACATGTTTTATTCTTTTATTAGTTTATTGATCTTACAATTATGTCATATTCATATTTACATATGTTTTTTATATTTTCAGTAAACTTTACGAAGATTTGGTTGCACTGGACTTCAATCAAAATATTTTATTTGCTGATCCATCGATGGTATCAGTTGTGAGCGGTATAAAGATAGAAGATCAAGCTCGTCATATTGCAACTAGATTAGCTCAACCATGTGACAAAGGAGTAGTGATATTCCCATATAACAGCGCATAAGCAAGAACTTAATTTTTTTAATTGCATTAGTTAAATAACTAATAATTTAATTTGCTTAATAATTTAGGCATTATTGGATGTTGGTGATTGTTGAGCCGTGGGTGTTCACATATACAGTTTTTGATCCTTTAGGGCGTGGTTCTCACACTGAGTTAGACATGCTCATGTCCATGTGAGTTTAATTATTTTACACTTACATTAGTATATGTAATTGCAATTTCAAGATTAGTAACTTTTTTCATTTTTTTTAGCTCTTTTAGAATGTTTTTCGCAATTGACATGCCATCTATTAGCCGACGGAATTGCCAAAGTATTGTTGCTAAGGTATTTATATTATGGACCATATGTTATATTAAATTTTATTATCTTTAGTCATAAAATGTAACATTTAAATTATGCTAATGCAGTGTCCACATCAACCTTCTAACCATGAGTGCGGATATTATGTGATGAAATACATGAGGGATATCATTAACAGACATAACAATGATGCACCATACTCGAAAATAGTAAGTTTTTAAATAATTTGTTTTTATAAAATGTTGTGTATAATATTGAAATTATAATTGTACTAACTTTTATATTTTTTACATGTATAGCTAATGGATATTGATACCTACAGTCAGTCTAAGCTTGATGATGTTAGACAAGAGTTTGGGCAATATATATGGAGCATTATATTAGGATTCAGGTAAAAGTGTAGGACTTATATTTTAAATTTTGGAATGCATTATATAGTAGTTAGGAATTGAAAGTATTTGCTTTTCAAATTTTAATTTGTAAATTAATTTTCCTCTATGTGTTTCATACATAGTTGGAAGGTCACATAGATGAGAATTATGATTCATTATAGTTTTGAAATGGTAATCAATATATGTTATATTGAAGTGTATTATGATAAAAGAAGTGATCATGAATATACGCTACATTGAATTAAAATATATTGTGACTTAATGAAGTAATGGTGGTGTCAAATCGTATTGAGGTATGGTGGTGGTGTAAGATTGCAATAAAGTGTGTGAATACTATTGAAGTGCTTTTTAGTTTGAAAAGTGGTGGTGGTGTGTTATATTTTATTGAAGTGTGGTAGTACCATTAAAATCGTTTGTGATGGTTTACTTTTTAATTATATGCAATATTTTTTATATTTTTAAATTTTGTTTTTAAGTAAATAGAAAAATGTGAAATCCTAAGCAAAAAATTTTGATTTTGAAAAAAAAAAGTAATCAAATAATAATTAAAAATATGAATTATAATTACAAAATTAAGATTATTAAAAATTAAATAACAATTTAATTTTAAATTATTATACGTTAAAAACAAAAACAAATCAAATAGTAATTTAAATTTTTAATTATTTATCAATTTGGTTTTTGTTTTTTTAAAAAATTAATAAATACAAAGTAATAGTTTTATTCACAGTTTTAGAACTGTGAACAAAACATTAATAAACTGTGAATTAAAGTGTGGTATTCAAACTTTTATTCACAGTTATGGAACTGTGAATAAATCTTTAATGAACTGTGAACTAATATAGTTTTATTCATAGTTTTATAACTGTGAACAAATCTTTAATGAACTGTGAACTAACATAGTATTTATTCACAGTTCTATAACTGTGAACAAAATGTTAATGAACTGTGAACTAACATAGTCTTTATTCACAGTTCTATAACTGTGAACAAAATGTTAATGAACTGTGAACTAATATAGTCTTTATTCACAGTTCTATAACTGTGAACAAAACGTTAATGAACTGTGAACTAATATAGTTTTATTCACAGTTCTATAACTGTGAACAAAACGTTAATGAACTGTGAACTAAATTCGTTTTATTCACAGTTTTAGAACTGTGAACTATTTTCACTGACTTTTGTTCACATCAACATAGTCCACAGTTTTACAACTGTGAACAAAAGCCATTAAAAGTCTGTGAATAAAAGGCTATTTTGTTGTAGTGAATATTTACAATGTTCAGTATCTTATCAATGGTTTCCCTTGCATTACCGGGCATGAGTGGTTTTGTTGCAAAATTAATAGTATTTTTTGGAATAATTACCAGCCAAAAATATTTTTTAATGCCAAAAATACTATTTACTTTTGTTATGGCAATCAGAATGATATTAACTCCTATTTATTCATTATTTATGTCACGTCAAATGTTTTATGGATACAAGCTAATTAATGACCCAAACTTGTATTTTTTTTGATTCTAGACCACGAGAGTTATTTGTTTCGATCTCTATTCTTCTACCTATAATAGTTATTGGTATTTATCCGGATTTCGTTCTTTCACTATCAAGTGATAAGGTCGAAGCTATTCTATCTAATTATTTTTATATATAGTTTTCATGAATAAAAAAAAATGAAATTGAATTGTAACCAGACATGCTTGGCGTTTGTCAGAACCTTTTGAATCAAGTAGTGTAGTGATTAAAAGGTTCTTGACATCTTACACTCAATTTTCTTACTTCTATATATATATATATATATATATATATATATATACGCTATCCCATCTTTTATATTTGTGAGCCCCTTTCTTCAATTCAATTAGATGCTAATGTAAATAAATCATAACTATGTAAACCTAGTCTTAATAGATTGACCTCAAAATTGCATATCCAAATTACAAGAAAGCCTATAGAAGCCATAATTTGCAGAATTTATACCTGCCAAATTGATATTTCTTTGAATATGTAAATAAATTGCGAATATGCTCCAAGTAATAAAGGCCCAAGTTTCTTTTGGGTCCCAATTCCAATATGATCCCCATGCCTCATTAGCCCATACTGCTCCTGAAAGAATGCCTATGGTTAAAAAAACGAACCCAAGACTAATGATACGATAACTCCAATGATCCAATTGTTGAATCAATCGATACCTGTAATAATTTCGAGAAGAAAGAAAATAAGTGTTTAGTAAAATATTGTCTATTTCATTCATGTATTGAATTTTACCAAAAGAAAATGACTCATTTAAGAAATTATTGCTTTTACCAAAAATTTTTATGGCTTTGCGAAATGTAATGACTAGAAGAGCTATTAATAATAATGATCCACGTAAAAGAGCGACATACCCTAATACCATCATACTTACATGCATCATTAACCACTGGGATTGGAGAGCAGGCACTAATATTACAGATTGAGGCATTTTCTTTGAAAGACATGAAGTAGCAAAACCTTGATAAAAATAGCACTTGGCACAGTAGTTACATTTAAATGATTTTTATGCTTTTTATTAAAATAGAAACGCATATGAATAGTGGAGAAACTTCATGAAAGAAAGATTAATGATTCATATAAATTACTTAATGAGAAATGGCCCGAATAAATCCAACAAGTGGCTAATAATCCTGTTATACAAAAAATAGGTAACTATCAGGCCCTTGTTAGATGAATCATATAGTTCTATCATTTCATCGACTAATAAGGTTAAAAAAGATTGTAATTACAATTGAAATGACTGGAAAAGATATATGAGTTAATATATGCTCTAAGGTTGAAAAAATCATAAAAATAAAAGAAAAAGTGGGGTCCTTCGATTATATGGAATCGAAATTGAGAATTTAATTCATTATAGAACTTATTCTGTCTCTTTTAGAAGATGCTATGCCGCTACTCGGACTCGAACCAAGATGCTCTAGCACTGCTTCCTAAGAGCAGTGTGTCTATCAATTTCACCATAGTGGCTTGCTCAAAATCATAATAACCTTTTTTTATTCAATCGTTGAGATTGAAAGAGTCGATTCAAATTCAATGGAATTTAGGAAAGATTTGATGAAAAAAAACTCGTTTAAAAAAGGATTTGAAGGTGCGAATCCAACATTATGCCTTTATAATAATAATATAATTCTCTCTTTTTTTTTTTTAGTTTTTTAAGTTAAGAGTTTGTAACTTAATAAGAGAAGTTTTTGTGGTTTATGTTTTTTTCTAAAATAGAACTATTGTAACTAAATAGTTGTGACTTCAATCCAAAGATAAAACTAAAAAAATATATATATTCTTTATCATTTTATTTTCATTTGTTAATTATTTAATATAATTTTAAAAATCTATAAATCTATGTTTTATGAATTCAATGAATAAAATAGAAAAATATGATTTTTACATATCAGAATTTTAGCAAACATCCAACAATTTAAATTAGAAGATATTTATGTAATTTGCATAGCTTTGTATTAATTCTTAGGGGTTTTCGTTGTTAATTTGTGTTTGAATTTATCAAACTAATTAGGTATGGGGGGGACGTATTATACAAAATAAAGTTTTGATTTCTATCATAATTCATACTTCCAAAAAAATACTTTCTAAATCTAAATTAGAATAATAATTATAAAGATATATATCTTGATTGATCTTCCTATACAATATAAAATTTTTTTTGATCACTTAAAAATGATACATTATTCGTACATAATAGCCACCACTAAATTTGAAAATGTGCTTTTATCAATTGGGTTTCAAGCAAAGAATATATAATGATTCAGAAAGTTTTAAGAGTTACAAGATTTGAACTTAATCAATTAATTTTAACAATCTAAACCTATTTATTTTGACTAAAGATCTTCTATTGCTTCTTTCATAGTAGAAAAAAAAAGAAATATAAAAAATTTTTATATTTATTATTCTAACAAGTGTGCGATAGGGAAATTAAGAATCTCCATCCCGAATATGAAAAAAAAATTATGAAAAAGGTGAAACCTTATATCTTGTCTTTATTTTATTTTAAAAGGCAACCTTTTATTATTTTATTATTTAGTAGAAAAAAATCAATGAGTTCAAAACATTAGGGAATGGAAATCATTCCTTTTATACTCATTACTTTTATATCTAAAAAAATTAGCTTTTCGAGTTAGGTCGATTTAGATTATTTTAATGTTTAGGTTCGATAAACGATTTTGTAAAAAAAAAAAATTAGGTTCATATCTAAAAAAAAATTAGAATATTCTTTTTTACAAGCGTAAGTGTCATTTATTGTAATGGAAGACAATCAATTATGTTCCATAATGAACTAGTTAAGGATAACAAACTAAAATAACTAGTTTCCTTATTAGATAAAGCTTTGGTTCATCCTATAGTTATGATTCATATCAAGTACTTTATGGTTTGTTGTGTAAATCTTTATTCTATTTTTGATATATGTATATAAATTATTGGATTGTAATAATAATTGAATTTTTCTATATTTTTCATAAAGATCTTGCTTAATAAACTTAATTAAAAAGTAATTATTTTCTTTTTCATTTTTTTGATAATAACTTAGTGATATCATTTAACCATTTTTAATTTCTTGATTTTGAAGTATTTGATTAAGACTAATTTTGAGTAGAAAACATTTCCATTTAAGCTTGAAATATCTTAATTTTTTTTATTTTCCCCTTTGAGATAAGAACTGGTGAATCAAAAATAATTAATAATTAATTAAAGAATAGAATTAAAAAAATTTCTTATGGAACACACATATCAATATTCATGGATCATACCTTTCATTTCACTTCTAGATCCTACTTTACTAGGAATGGGGTCTCTACTTTTTCTGATGGCAACAAAGAATCTTAGTTATATGTGGTATTTGTTTAGTATTTTATTATTAAGTATAGTTATGATTTTTTTAGTCGATCTAGCTATTCGACAAATAACTCCAAGTTCCACCTATCAATATGTATGGTCTTGGACCATAAATAATGAATTCTCTTTCGAGTTCGGCCACTTTATTGATCCATTTACTTCTATTATGTCAATATTAATCACTACTGTTGGAATTTTTGTTCTTATTTATAGTGACAATTATATGTCTCATGATCAAGGGTATTTGATATTTTTTGCTTATATGAGTTTTTTCAATACTTCAATGTTGGGATTAGTTACTAGTTCTAATTTGATACAAGTTTATATTTTTTGGGAATTAGTTGGAATGTGTTCTTATTTATTAATAGGTTTTTGGTTCACACGACTTATTGCAGTGAATGCTTATCAAAAAGCCTTTGTAACTAATCGTGTAGGGGATTTTGGTTTATTATTAGGAATCTTAGGCCTTTATTGGATATTGAGTAACTTCGAATTTCAAGATTTGTTCGAAATATTCAATAACTTGGATTATAAAAATCAAGTTAATTTTTTATTCCTTACTTTGTGTGCTTTTCTATTATTTGCAGGCCCAATTGCTAAATCCGCACAATTCCCCCTTCATGTATGGTTACCTGATGCCATGGAAGGTCGTACCCCTATTTCGGCTCTTATACATGCTGCTACTATGGTAGCGATGGGAATTTTTCTTTTAGCTCGGTTTCTTCCTCTTTTCATAGTCATACCTTACATAATGTATCTAATTTCTTTGATAGGTATAATAACAATACTATTAGGAGCTACTTTAGCTCTTGCTCAAAAAGAGATTAAGAAAAGCTTAGCCTATTCTACAATGTCTCAATTGGGTTATATGATGTTAGCTCTAGGTATGACGTCTTATCGCCGCTTTGTTTCATTGATTACTCATGCTTATTCAAAAACATTGTTGTTTTTAGGATCCAAATCAATTATTCATTCAATGGAAGCTATTGTTGGATGTTCTCCAATTAAAAGCCAAAATATAGTTCTTATGGGTGGTTTAAGAAATATTGTGCCAATTACAAAAACTACTTTTTTATTAGGTGCATTTCTCTTTGTGGTATTCCCCCTTTGCTTGTTTTTGGTCCAAAGATGAAATTATTAATGATAGTTGGTTGTATTCACCGATTTTTGCAGTAATAACTTGTTCAACAGCCGGATTAACCGTATTTTATATGTTTCGGATATATTTACTTACTTTTGAAGGACATTTAAACATTCATTTTCAAAATTACAGTGAAAAAAATAGTAGTTCTTTCTATTTAATATCTTTATGGGGTAAAAAAGAACCAAAAAGGATTAACAGAAATTTTCATTTAATACCTTTATTAATAATGAATAATACCAAAAGAGCTTTTTTTTTTTTTTTTTGGAAAAAGGCATATCGAATTGTTAGTAATGTAAGAAATAGAACTTTTATCACTATTACTCATTTTGGCGTTAAGACAACTTTGTCTTATCCTCATGAATCGAACAATACTATCTTATTTCTTATGCTTGTATTGGTTATATTTACTTTGTTTGTTGGAGTCATAGGAATTCCTTTTACTCAATAAGGAATAGATTTTGATGTATTATCAAAATTGTTAACTCCGTCTATAAACCTTTTACATCAAAATTTAAAAAACAAAATTGATTGGTATGAATTTTTGACAAATGCAACTTTTTCAGTCAGTACAGCTTATTTCGGAATATTTATAGCATCTTTTTTATATAAGCCCTTTTATTCATCTTTACAAAATTTAAACTTACTTCATTCATTTTTGAAAAAAGGTCCTAAGAGAATTCTGTGGGACAAGATAGAAAATTGGATATATGATTGGTCATATAATCGTGCTTACGTAGATACTTTTTATGTAATATGATGGTATAAGAGGATTAGTGAAACTAACTCATTTTTTTAATAAACGAGTAATTGATGAAATTCCGAATGGGATAGGTATTACGAGTTTCTTTATAGGAGAAAGCATAAAATATATGGGGGGGGAGACGCATCTCTTCTTATCTCTTATTATATTTGTCCTATTTACTTATTTTTTTATTAATTTACTACTTTTTATTTTTAAATTTATATTTTTGAATTTCTTTTAATCTAAGAATAATCTTTAAGTTTTATTTTGTTCAACAATCTATATAAAAAAAGTGACATTTCATTTTTTACAACATTTTGAAATCGATCATTTTTTATATATCAAAATGGCTGATTTCGTTGGTTAAAATTGAAAAGAAGATTCACAAGAGGTTTTTCAAATAAATATTTATCTTGTTTTTAATATTTCTAAATTCAAATTTTCTTGATTCTCATCTAGATTTTTATAAGCTAGGCGTTTTTGTATTCATAGCATGCCCCTTGTATGTTTATTAATTCAAATTCATCATCCTTATATATATATTCCTTTTCATTCACTCGGATCTCTTCTGTTTCATCGATTTTGTCTGGATCCTCTTTTTTTTTTCGAAAAATGAGAAGGAAAAGGATCTTCTTCGGTGGATACCTCTTGGTCCTGTTTAGTCCCCCCTTTTCATCTATTTCTAAGGTTCTTTTTAGTTTCTTAGTAAAAATGGGTGACGGTATTCTACCTAAATAATAGACACAGGTAATAAATAAGAGAATACTAAAGATTTAAGCCATAGAATTTCTCAATTCTGACACAAAGTACTTATACTTATTAGATCGAATAAGTATATTAGACCTAATAGAATTATTTTGCTGTATCTAGACTAATACCAATCCAACCCATTTTATGAATAAAATGTGAGCAATTAACCAACCAACAAAACTACTTGTTACAAATAACATCTTGTTGTTGCATCGAAACATATAAATGTTGACTAATCTGGCTAACATTAAACTTGGTAAAATGAACTGGTTGAATAATTGAAAAATGAGATTATTCAAGAATACACATTGAATGCGAAGATTACGCATTGAATTTCTGGTAGTAAATCCATAATCAAAAAAGTGTTTGTGATTATTCTAGAAGAAATGAAATAAAGAGACGGTAGAGCTAGGATAGTTATTGTATGAGGTCTACCCAATGCTAAATGCAAAGGCACATAATAGATCGATAGGAACATCATGAGCTGTGCCGCAATAAAACCAGTTGTTGCTGATACCTTCTTCTCAGTTCCTTCTTCTGCTTCTTCCATAACCCGAACTTGGAAAAGGAAGAGATAAGAGGGCCCTATGGAGAATGTGGTCAGAAATCCATAATAGAGTCCGACCACAACGACCGAATTGATTATCTTCATGCATAAGGATACTAGATTACCCAGTATAAAAGATTTCGAAAATCATCACAAACCTCCCTTTTTTCTTTTCTATTTTAATTTTTGGATTATTATATGATGATTTTGAAACTTTCCATATATGGAAATAGAAAGAAATAAACTAGAAACGACATCTCTTATGTCAATGACACCAATGGGATATTAAATGAATGAAATTGGGATATGGATGGAATATAATGAAATAGAGCTACTTTGAGGTTGCCTATGAAATGATGCATGGGACGGAGTCACTACGAAGAAGTTTCGGGGGTTAGGAAGGAAACTTCGAGTTCATATCGATCATAGGTTAAGAACTGGAATTAAACTCTAGAAGATCTAATCTCCCGTTGTTCCTTAGTAGCTCATGGTAGAGCAATCGGCTGTTAACTTACTGGTTATAAGTTCGAATCCTACTTGGGGAGATTTAATTCATTCCAAATTAAAGAATTCAGAATGTCAAAATGAAAGAGTTCGCTTTGATCGTTAAGAGTAGGTAACCCGTTCCCTGTTTTTATTGCATTCTATCTCATCGTATCATATTCTGTTCTACGATATTTGAGAATCACCATTAATACCTTAGTGTAGGTTGGGGATAATCTTTTGTTCCATAGTCCTGGGGCCATTTACAACTAGCTAATTAAGAACTATCAGATGTACTAGTACTAACAAGTGCATCAAAGATGCAGTCATCGATTCTCCTGAGAAGTCATAATTATCGTTAGCAAACATATTAATTTAATGACGAGGAACGTGTTTTTGTTATGCTACTAATACTTGTACTTGCTATGCTATTCCCTATCTGAGGAAGAGTTATGGGGCATAAAAAAAATATGTTGATTCAGGCCGAGAATACTAATACTATATGGTAAAAAATAATTTTTGATAAATTTTAAATATAAATAAAAAGTAAGGTGACTCCATTTCGACAAAAGACCCACCCCCAAGTTCCATAGCTTTAATTCCGCTATCTTGATCATGATTTTCCTACCCCCAGAGGGAAAGGTCCTTCCATTTTGGGCTGGTTGTGGGTAAGGAGGGATTCGAACCCCGACACCTTGGTTCATAGCCACGTGCTCTAATCCTCTGTGCTATAGGCCCCACCCCGTATCCATTAGATCTGTTCCCAGGAGTACCCTAAAAAAAAAGGAATTTCCTCTTCCCAACCATTTCATTTCGGGTTAAGAAGATGTAAAAGTGCCTTTTTCTCTATAAGAGCCGTGCGTTTCGAGGTGTGAAGTGGGAGAGAAGGGATTTCATTATTAGGGCTTTGGTTTTGAATAAGATGACCTTTTCATTTTTCATTTCTTTTCTTTTTCATATTGAAAAAGTAATAAGAATCAAAGGTGTTAAGCTTTTTATCATCCTGGCGTCGAGCTATTTTTTCGCAGGACCTCCCTTATAGTATCGTCATCATAGTAGAGTTCAACCACCAAGTTCAGGATGGATTGGTGTTATTCCTCTATGCCTAGGACACTAGAATATCAAACCATGAACGAAGAAAGGCATGTAAGAAAAGCATATTGGCTAGTGATTGTGAGGCTCCAATTCTTGATTGGAGGGGATACCAAAGGCCTCCGCCTTTCCATCCCTTGGATAGATAGAGAGGGAGGGCAGAGCTTTTGATTTTTTCATGTTGTTAAAGAGTTGAACAATGGTTTTTTTGCGTTGTCAAAAAGTTAAAGAATGAAAATAGATGGCGAGTGGCCAATCGAATTGATCGGGTCATGTAGGAACAAGATTTAAGTCTACCGATCTGTTAGGATGCCTCAACTGCATACATCACTACACTTTCACCTCACACCCCTACTACAAATAAAAGTTTTAATGACAGTTAAAAATGATTTTTAATGACAGTTGTAAAACTATCATCTTTGTTCATGTCATTAAAGAGAAGAAGTTTTAATGACAGTTATTGAACTGTCATTGAAAGCATTACCTTTTAATGACAGTTCTATTGAAACTGTCGTTAAAGGGGTGACTTTTTAATGACAGTCCAAATGGAACTGTCGTTAAAGAGGGACCCTTTTAATGACAGTTACTATAAAACTGTCATTAAAAAGTCGTTAAAGGTATTTTTTGTGTTTATTTCAAAATAAATAAAAAATTATATATTCAAATTATCCAAAAGCTGCTTCCACATCATCCATATACATCAATACAATTCTTCATAATATGCAATCAAAATTTTTATGTTATACACTTCAATGCCATTTTAACAGAGATCGTCATTACTTCTTTCATATTTGAAAACACTCAAAATAATCTAATCCAAAAAAGTAATAAAAGATAAACAAAACAAAAAATCACTAAAGTTTGACGTTATAATTGAACTCTATATGTACAATACATTAGTTAAGATATTACACAATCCTAAAAATTTAACTATATAAATTCAATAATGGTCATGTGTACAAAAATCTTTAAGGTTCAACTTTCTAATATGGCACTCTAAAGAAATTGTCCAACCTCCTTTCTAACTTCATCAATATCCGATTAGGTGTAAGTATCTATGTCCACTAACTATATTTCAAAAAAAAAAAGTTAATCCAATTAAAATTTTTAATAAGCACATCAATTAATTACTTAAGTATTTACATAAGCAAATGCTTAAAATCTTACTAATTTTGCATATGGGATATTTCTATCACGTCTATCAATGATGTCCCTTAAAAATTTAATAATATAATATCCACACTCAATATTTGAAGGCTGATGTGGACACTGCATTAAAAATTTATAATTGTTATATTTTGCAAAATAAATAAAACTAATATCACATATAGGTTTAAATATACATACCTCAGTAGGAATATTCCTAGGAATGCGCCTATTGCTCGATTCTTTGAAGACTTGAAACAATTTAAAAGAACTACCAATAAAAAATAATCAATATTCTTAAGAGTAACAAAAAATACATACTAACATAAATGAAAATATTTTCACTTACGTGGACATAAGTTGATCTAGTTCTTGATGAGAATCATGGTTCAAAGGATCAAAAATACTGTACACAAAATTACGAGGCTCGACAACCACCAACAACTAGTGCTGCCTACATTATGAAAAATAAATGTAAAAAATATTTTGAATAAAACTATTAATAATTTTAACTAGTATTATAACTTACCTCAAGTTATAAGGAAATATCACTACTCTTTCATCACATGGATCTATCATTTTATTGGCTAGGTGACGAGCTTGAGTGTTTATACTTATAGACATTCCATATGACAATGTTGACAGATCAGCAAATACAAAATACTTTCTGAAGCCAAGTGCAGCTAAATCTGTATAAAGTTTACTAAAATAATGAAGAGTAAGAAAAATATAAATATGATGTAGCCAAATAATAATAACCAAATAAAAATTCAAAAGACATACGTACACAAAGTAAGCCTGAATAATGGTGACACTTAGCTCTTCCATGTGACAAAATTGCTTGATATCTTCTCGAGCCACAAATACATGTCCATCAGAAGCAAAGACTTTAGTGAAAGGTATGTGTATTGCTTCATCAGGTGCCATCACCTTATTCACATAATTATACATCTTATGTAATCCTTGTGGTAGCCCAACAGAAGATACTTGTTATGATGATTGTGGTTTTGTCAATATTGGTGCTTTCTTAACTGGCAACTTACCTTGTTGCTTTATAGTCAATAACTGAAAAAATTTTGTAAACTTAGTTGACATTGATAGGTTGACTTTATAAAATATATTACCAAAAACATTACCTCATGTGTACCAACAATGACCCAATCTCCAATAACCATCTTTCGGCTAACCTAGCCTCCTTCATCCCTCAGAACCAACAAGGGGTAGTATAGGAATATTCACCTGTTGTCTATCGACTATGCCTTTCAGCCTGATCTTAGGTCCTGACTCACCTTTCGTGGACGAACCTTATGGAGGAACCCTTAGCTTTTTGGGGCATTGGATTCTCACCAATGTTTGCGTTACTTAAGCCGACATTTTCGCTTTTGCTTCGTCCACCCCTGCTCGCACTGATGTTTCCCTCTAAGGGAGAACGCTCCCCTATTAATGCATTTTTACATCCCACAGCTTCTGCAGATCGCTTAGCCCCGTTCATCTTCGACGCAAGAGCACTCTAAACAAACCTCTTGGTTGTCTCTGCACCACTACCTCCTTTATCATTGAGTGATCATTTAGGGGCCTTGGCTGGTGATTCGGGCTGTTTCCTTCTCGACGATGAAGCTTATCCCCTATCGTCTCACTGGTCGACCTTGACCCCTGTTATTTTGAGGTCATATCTAGTATTCAGAGTTTGCCTCGATTTGGTAACGCTCGCATGGACTCGCATCAAAACAATACTTTACCCTTAGATATCCAGTCAACTGCTGCGCCTTAACACATTTCGGGGAGAACCAACTAGCTTTAGGTTTGAGTGGCATTTCACCCTTAACCACAACTCATTCGCTAATTCTTCAACATCAGTCAGTTTGGACCTCCACTTAGTTTCACCCAAGCTTCATCCTGGTCATGGATAAATCACCTAGGTTCGGGTCCATAAGCAATGACAATTGCCCTATGAAGACTCACTTTCGCTACGGCTCTAGTAGGTTCCCTTAACCAAGCCACTACCTATGAGTCGTCGGCTCATTCTTCAACAGGCACACGGTTAAAGCCCTGGGCTCCTCCCATTGCTTGGGAACTTACGGTTTCATGTTCTATTTCACTCCCCGATCGGGATTCTTTTCACCTTTCCCTCACGGTACTACTTCACTATCGGTCACCCAGGAGTATTTAACCTTGTAAGGTAGTCTTTGCTAATTCACACGGGATTTCATGTGCCCTATGCTACTCGGGTCAGAGCGTAAGCTAATGATGCTTTTGGCTACTGGACTCTCGCCATATAGGGTGTAGCACTCCACTGCTTCGCCTAGTAGCATGACGCTTTTTTTGCTCTCCCACAACCCTATTTTCACGGTTTAGGCTGCTCCCATTTCGCTCACCGCCATTACGAGAATCGCTTTTGCTTTCTTTTCTTCTAGCTATTAAGATGTTTCAGTTCATCAAGTTGTCTCTTGCCTGCCCATGGATTCAGTAGTAATTTGAAAGGTTGACCTATTCGAGAGTCTCTGGATCTACACTTATTTTTAACTCTTCAAAGCATTTTGTCGCTTACTACGCACTTCCTCATCTCTAGGTGCCTAGGTATCCATCGTAAGCCTTTCCTTGTTTGAACCTCGCCCTTAACTTTAAGGCTATGCCATCCTAAGGTGCTACTAAATGGAAGGATCTTATCTTATCAACGTCCATGAATGAGAAATCATAAATCGAACTGCCAAATTGAAAAATTAGGTGCTATCATATAGCTTTGTATCGATTAAGTTCACGAGCTGGAAATAAGCAGATTCGAACCGTTGACATCCGCCACAGGGTAAACCATCGCCTATCAAGCCCCCGACTGATTCTACCATAGAGGTCAATGATAGACAATAACTCCCCCCAAACACAGTTTACAATGTTCATCGTACTGTGCTCTCCAAAAAGCAACTCTTCTCAAAATCTCAAAAGGTACCGAGTTAGAATCCCATTCTAACTAAGGATTCTTGTGGTTTCGGAGGATCCAGCTATAGAAGAACCAGGAACGGAGAGCTTTCCCCCTTTTTTCACCTCGACTCTTTTGAATGCTGGTTTTAAGAATGAGTGATTACCCTTTTTGACCCTTACTGCCCAACTTGAGAGCGAACAACTAATGCATTCCACTTATTAAACAGGGTTCTATGGTTGATCCGTGACCTCTGGATACCGAAGGCATCCTTGGGTTGATCTTGTAGTTCCTACGGGGCGAAGATAATGTGGTCAGTCCATGGATTTTCCTTCCTTTTGTCGCATTTCGCCCAAAGGGTTGAAGGAAGATAGTGCATCAAGCTGTTCACAAGGGCCAACTTGATCCTTTTCCTTAAGGATCCTAGATGAGGGAACCCAAGTAGAGTCGCCAACTCTAACTACCGTACATGTACGATCCATACTAGATCTGAACAACTGACCATCCTACCTATTATACGTTCTTGACAGCCATCTTTGTCTCAGTAGAGTCTTTCAGTAGCATGTTTTGTTCCTCTTCCCCATTACTTAGAAAAAGTTGAGCCACCAGTTCAGGTACAAGATACTATTATTACCGCCTGGACAATTAGACACCCAACCCGTAATCGCAACGACCCAATTGCAAGAGCGAAGCTCTACCAACTGAGCTAAATCCCCCCGAGCCAAGTAAAGCATGCATGAAGGAGTTAAATGCTTCTTCTATTCTTTTCCTTGGCACAACTGGGCCATCCTAGACTTACCAGATACCTCGCCCGTGAAGTAAATCATCGCACCTATGATCTAACCAATTGGGAGAGGATCAATAGATTCCTTTTCAAAAGCGATTCATCCTTCCCGAATGCAGCATACAACTCTCCGTTATACTACGCTCTCCAAGTGTGCTTGTTCTCCCCTTTTTCCTTACCATGGCAAGTATTTATGAAATAACTCCGATGAGAAGAAAAAAAAAAGGGCGTTAAGAGACCCTCCTAGGTCAACCTTAGACACTCTAAGATCCTTTTTCAAACCTGCTCCCATTTGAGTCAAGAGATAGATAAATAGACATGTCCCATTACACTGATCGGGGGCATTCGTAATGACTAAGGGGGTCGAAGACCAATAAGTGAGTTATTTATCAGCTAGGCATTCTTCTTACGGCTATATCCAATCTTTTGGTCCCTACAAAAAGGAAAAAGACTTTAACATTCTTCCTTTTGGGAAGGGAGGAAGTGTAACAACCTATTGATTGCAGCTTTCTCCAGACCTTTGGGAAAAGCATGGAAAAAAAAGGCTCGAACGGTATGATCCCTTCATCACCCCAGAATGAAAAGGATGATCTCGTAGTTCTTGGTCTGTGAAGATACGTTGTTAGGTGCTCCATTTTATTTTCCCATTGAGGTCGAACCTAAACCTGTGCTCGAGAGATAGCTGTCCATACACTGATAAGGGCTGTATGGATTATCGAGAAGAGAAGAGCCGTGGTGGTCCCCCTCGGACCGCCTGGATCCTACGAATGAATAAAAAGTTAGATCTATATTGGATCTCACTTGAATTGCCCCATTTATCCTCCTGAGAAAAAGTTTGGTTTCAAACCTTGGTTTGAACAGGAGAAGTACACCATGCTAATATGCCTTGGATGATCCACATCTCAAGGTCAGGCAATGATGAGCACATTGAACTATCCATGTGGCTAAGATCCCTCACAGCCCACACACAACGACACAATTATCAGGGGCTCGCTCTACCACTGAGCTAATAACTCGTCGTGCGGGCCCCTAACATGCTAAGCTAAAAGCGAGAAAAACGTCATCCCTCTTTTTCCTTTTTACGCCCCTATGTCCCTCCTGTGTGGTGACATAGGGGTGTAAAAAATGATCCTACCAACTTGTTCTGACCTAGGATAATAAGCTCATGGGTTTGGTCTTACTTCATCGTCGAGAAAGGAAAAAAAGGCTTCCATCTCCAAGTTTAACTCAAACATAGCTTGCTTCTTTTTGAGTGTGAAGTAGTGTCAAACCAAAATATACAATAAGCATTAGCTTTCCCTAAAAAGAAGGTGATCCAACTGCACCTTCCAGTGCGACTACCTTGTTACGACTTCACTCTAGTCACTAGCCTTGCCTTCAGCATCCCCCTCCTTATGGTTAAGGTGAAACTTCAGGCATGGCCAGCTCCTATAGTGTGATGGCTGGTGTGTACAAGGCCTGAGAATGAATTCACCGCTGTATGGCTGACCGACGATTATTAGTGATTCGGGCTTCATGCAGACGAGTTGCAACCTGTAATCCGAATAGAGGATGGGTTTTTGGAGTTTCACCCTCACGGGTTTGAGACCCTTTGTCTCGACCATTATAGGACGTGTGCCGCCCAGGGCATAAGAGGTATGATGACTTGATGTCATCCTCACCTTCCTCCAGCTTATCACCGGCAATCTGCTCAGGGTTCCAAACTCAACGGTGGCAACTAAACACGAGGGTTACGCTCATTGCGTGACTTAACCTAACACCTTACGGCATGAGCTGACGACAGCCATGCACCACCTATGTTCGCGTTCCCGAAGGCACCCCTCTATTTCAAGAGGATTCGCGTCATGTCAAGCCTTGGTAAGGTTCTTTGCTTACATTGAATTAAACCATATGCTTCACTGGTTGTGCAAACCCTTGTCAATTCCTTTAAGTTTCATTCTTGCGAACATACTCCCCAGGTGGGATACCTAATACGTTAGCTATAGCATTGCACGGGTCAATACGCACAGTGCCTAGTATCCATCATTTATGGCTAGGACTATTAAGGTATCTAATCCCATTCGTTCCCTTAGCTTTTGTATCTCAATGTTAGTGTTGACCCAGCAGAGTACTTTCGCCGTTGGTGTTCTTTTCTATCTCTACGCATATCACCACTCCACCGAAAATTCCCTCTGCCCCTACCATACTCCAGTTTGGTAGTTTTCACAACTTGTCCAGGGTTGAGCCCTGGGATTTGACGGTGGACTTAAAAAGCCACCTACAGACGCTTTACGCCTAATCATTCCAGATAACGCTTGCATCCTCTGTATTATCGCGGTTGCTGGCACAGAATTAACCGATGCTTATTCCCCAGATACCATCATTGCTTCTTTTTCGGGAAAAGAAGTTCATGATCCATAGGCCTTCTACCTCCACATGGCATTGTTACGTCAGGCTTTCACCCATTGCAAAACATTCCCCACTATTGCCTCCCATAGGAGTCTGGGCCATGTTTCAGTCCTAGTGTGGCTAATCATCCTCTCAGACCAGCTACTGATCATCGCCTTGGTAAGCTATTGCCTCACTAACTAGTTAATCAGACGCGAGCCCCTCCTCGGGCACATTCCTTCTTTTGCTCCTTAACCGATGGGGTATTAGCAGCCGTTTCCAAGTATTGTTCCCCTCCCAAGGGCAGGTTCTTATGCATTACTCATCCGTCCGCCACTGGAAACACCACTTTTCATCTGACTTGCATGTGTTAAGCATGCCGCCAGCGTTCATCCTGAGTCAGGATCGAACTCTCCATGAGATTCACAGTTGCATTACTTATAGCTTCTTTGTTCGTAGACAAAGCTGATTTGGAATTGTCTTTCATTCCAAGGCATAACTTATATCCATGCGCTTCATATTCGCTTAGAGTTCGCTCTCAGAAATATAGCCATGCCTACCCCCTCACGTCAATCCCGCGCGCCTCTTATCCATTCTTATTCAATCATGGTAGGGGAGCAAGTCAAAAGGTTTAGGGATAATCAGGCTTGAATTGATGACTTTCACCACACTCCACCGC